>MVJL01006858.1:0-27413 GCA_002156465.1 Macrocentrus cingulum | reverse complement strand
AAAAAAAAATTAAAGAATTTATAGAGAATAAAAATTTTTTTCAAATCAATTTTTCGGCTGAAAACTCACTAGATTTTTGACTCAAGCTCGGATCAGTCGTTTTGGGAATGATATTGTCGTGATTCGCTGGAAAAAAAAATTATTTTCCATTAGTTTTGTAAAATTAATGTCAAAAATCCAATATTATCTGGTATTTACGGCATAGAAAATCCGAAATGCAATCGCTGTCCGTCGTTGGTTCTTTATCGTAAACAGGCGCACATTTTCGTTTAATTAATGGTCCATTAAATAATTCAGTATTGCATCTGAATTCTGGTTTAATTTTGCAGAAAGGTTCGATATTTTCGCCTGGAAACAAAAAAACAAGTTAATTATTTATTAAACACTGAAAAAAATATTCTTCAAGCAGTTAATACCTGTATAATTAGCGCCACAGAAGCACATTTTATTGGGTTCAGCTTCAGGCGTAAATTCTTCACCAACTTTGTACACTTTTCCATCAACTAAACAAGTCGGTCGTTCTTCAGGCGTTTTAGCTGAAAATTTCATTTGAAAAATCGAAAAATAACATTTCTCTTAATAGGAACGATTAATTTAAGAATAAATATATTATTCTACATACGACAAACAACCTCGTGCTGGCGACAATCTACAGTTCTTGGCACATAACAATGTGGCTGTGGTAAATAGTATCCGTAATCGCTAGTTAAACATGCAAATGTTGCACTAAAACATTATCATTAATTAAAAAATTAAAAAAAAACTAATAAAGCGATTTTTCGTAATTATACACATATACCAACATTGTATCCCAATCATTTTTATGACAAACACAGTGAAAATCACAGGAAAAATCCTCGCTCCACAGTTTTTCACCAATATTGTACTCGTTTCCGTTGAAGTAGCATTTTTCGGCAGATCGACTTTCTAAGTGATCGCAATTGTACTTGTAAGCACAACATTTCTCTTCATTTTTGTACACCGGTGTGCAATTGAATTCTCGATAAAACTGCAGAGGTCCCGGACATGCTGCTTCAACGCACGCTGAACCATCCACTATAAAACAAAAACAATACCAATTTGATAATTTCAATGTTTAGATGGTTTAAATTAATAAAAAACGCCTACTCACGTGGTTGTCCAAGTGCAGATGCGATTACTAAGCACAGAATCACGAGTTTTCCTCCTCTTCGTAGATCCATTTTACACTAAATTCCCACAGATTAGCATCTATCCATTAAATAGTATTTGCAGAGGCACTTGTGAGATTGCATAGGAGATGGGAATTCCACTGAATATATAATCGGTGTAGAGAATAATATTATATAACAGCGAGAACGAAGAAAAAAATAATCTTCTTGATAAAGTTGTTTTTTTACCCATCGTATGTAGTCGGAGAATATTATACAACGTCTCATAATCAATATTAAATAATTAAATAACTGCATATAATTGAGCAGAAAATATATTCATCATAAAAAAAAGAAGAAATAAAATTTTCATCATCATTTTCTAGACATATTGCTGAGAATCATCGAATAAATTTATTATAGTAAAAAATGATTTTTTTTTAATTAAGAAAAATCAATCATTTTTAACTTTAAAGTTGCCAAATTGAAAGATCATGCATGCAAAAATAGGTTTTAAAAAATAAATAAAATTTTACTAAATTTTTTTCAAGCATTAGGACCGAATTTTTCTGAATAACTTACGATAATATAAAATTGTGCACATTTATTCCTAATTGACATCCTATTTAACAACTCGGTATTCCAATCATGTATTCATGATTGATTTTACAAAATGTCTCATTGTTTTCGCCTAGAAGTAGCCTAGAAGTTTATCTTAAAAATAAAAATATAGCAAGAGATGAAAAATCATTACCCCTTTAATTATCACCACAATATCATATTTTATTTGTGTTTAGCCTTCAAAATAAATCCGTCTCCATCTCTAAACACTCTCCCATCGACCACATCGACCAAACAGGTCGGTCGATTCACTAAGCATAATATTCACCATTAGCGCTAATTTAACATCCCCAAGGGGCTTAACATCCCCAGAAAACTTTGATATATCAATACTCACAACAGATGGATCAATTTTCACAACACGTATTAACAGTCATTGGGACGTAGCATGAGAAAATAGACACAGTCGACTGACAGACACTGAAATGTTGCTTTAAAAAATATTTAACATCACATATACCAGTTTGAAAATATCGCCAAGCATTTTTTTTTTTTTAATATTCAAGTATCCGAAGAGCTTTCCGTCCCAGTGTTTGGCATATTCACAACGAAAATCGCAGAGAAAATGATTCTTTGGCCGAAGCCACTGGATTTATAAGCGAGAAACACACCCCGATTTCTGTACACTGGAACATCCAAATGATTTTATTTTGAAAAAAAAAAAAAACTTTTCTCCATTATATTAGCATATTCACATGTGCTGACGCGATGAGAAATCAGAAAATCGTGAGTATTCCTAGCTGCTCCATTTGATATGCTCTAAATTTCTATCAAAACCGCGTCTATATAAATCTAAAAAAAAAATCCCATACTGACACGATTTATGCAAAATTGAGAAAACAAGATAGAATTTATTTTAAACCGTCCTCTACACACCCTCTCAAAAGCTATAATATAATAAATCGAAAAGAAAGAAGTCAAAAAAATTAGATAAAATCTATTATACGTAATAAATATACACGAAATACTTTATTTATGTCATATAATTTTGTTTGAGTATTTAAACTTTAGTTTTTTCTATTTCTAAAGTCCGGATGATCGGTTACGTCGCACTCAGATAAACGAACACATGTCGGGAGTGGTCCAACTTCGCAAACACATCTCACGCACACGGAGCTGTAGTCTGTCGCTTGCTTTAATTCATCGCCGACTTGCATAGTCAAGTTACCCAAATAGCAAACTGCATCACCTTCAAATGAATTCGCATTAATTATAATGACAGATTACTTATCATCTATACTCACTGTTTTCTGCGTCTGAACTTTTTGCTAATTTAATCACCTCATCCCACTGATTTTCTGCAGAAAAAAAATTCCTAATCCGCTTGTTTACGTTGATCTTTAAATTATTACAATTTTTACTCACGACATCTGTAGTCCAAATTGCAGCTAGATTGAGGCGTCTGACCGGGATAATAAGTGGGAGCACATTTGTTTATAATCGTGTGAGGATAGTGCAATTCACTTCGACACCCGTCGACGGGTCTGCAAAACGGCGCGATATTTTCCCCTGATAAACAGTCAGATTATTCAATTAAATTACAACATATAATGAACGATTATAAATTTTCCAGAATAGAAAAATGATCACCGGTGTAATTGGCGGTGCAGAAGCAGACTTTATCCGGCTCGTCATTGGGAGTAAATTGATGACCATCAAGATATATATGACCATCAACTTCGCAAGTTGGTCGATCGTTCGGAGTTTTAGCTGACAAAAATTCACTGAATTAATATACTTTTTTTTCATCATTTATGTGATAACTCGGTGGAAAACTCACGACAAATCATGTCACCGCAGCAGGAATCTGCAGTCCATCGTGTGTAGCAGCTTGAATCAGGATTACTCGGACAATCAACTGCAGCGCATGAGAATTCAGCTCTGGAAAATTTATAAACATTAACTCTGCAGATGTATCTAATCGAAAAATATTTTAGATCTGTATTTCTTCTGTAAATTTTTGTAATTTTATTGATTTATTGAAGATACCTTCCCGCCCTCTCCCTGCACGAGCAAGCAATATCACAGACACCAGCATCTTCTTTTCTGAGACTCTCCCCAATTTTATACTCGTTTCCATTGATATAACACTTGTCGGAAGACCGGTTTTTTAAATGGTCGCAATTGTACTTGTAAGCACAACAGTCTCCCTCATTTTGGTACACCGGTTGGCACCCAAAATCCTTGTAAAACTGCAGTGGACCCGGGCAAGATTCGTTAACGCACTCTGGAACTGCAACTGAAAACATTGCGGACATTTAGAAAAATTATTAAAAAGTTTTATTTAAAAAAGAAATCACTCACCCGGCTCTGCGGTGACGAACGACACGGTCAAACACAGGCAGACGACGCTGAAAATCCTTTCACGGATGAGTTCCATGGCGAGACACGCACTAAATTGACATTGAGAAACCGGCCAAATTATATAGCAAACATCGAGGAGGTGGGAATAGCAATGAAGCAATCCATCTATGTACAGAGAGGACACTGTTGCATTTCATTTGTGCTTGAGCGTATTTGTACATATGTATACACAAATGTTTAGATTGGGTCTTTGATAATTTTACCATTCAATATTGTGATCGCGTAGCATATGCTCAAAGTCACAGCCTTGACGTTGCTGTGAATGTCAGTTGAGGATTAATCGACAGAAAATCTGTCAGAAAATCATTTCAAACATCCAAAGTCCATTTTCATTCATTTTCCACGGAATATAATTTAAAAAAATAATAATACATAAAAACGTTTACTCACGTGATAAATAAAAAAAAAATAAATGTCAATCTTCCTTCAATGAAATTTAATGGCAGAGTTTTCAAAAATCAGATACAATCACTGTTTAAAATTAAACGAAAAAATTTTGTTATTCCTTGGGTTTCCAACCCTCTAAGCCCGTTTGAACATCCATCAAACCTCAATGGTGCTTTCAACAACCGGGGAATTCGTTGTTGAAATGTTTTATATTTCATCAACAGAATGTCAATGATTATTGGAATGAATTTAAAAATTTACTTGATGATTTTTCATCCATGGCTTTTACTAGAAGTCTTCCACTTTGTGTGAAACGACTCGATATGTTCCAAATTTACACCTACAATATCAAATAAATATATAAATATATATGCTATAGATATTTATTCAGGTGTATTAAATGTGCTCAGTTGATGAATATTAATTATACCTGCACTTTTCGCAAGACCATCTGGACTGAAGGTCGACAGCTTCCTCTCCTCCAAACTCACGCCCGTAAGTAACGTGACGATTGGTGGCTCTGTGTCACTACTAACACCCACTTTCATTTGCTGCGTCAGATAGTGACAGCACTCGATAATTTGAAAAAACAACCAGGCCTCTTTGTCCTTTGGCTTTGGTCCTTTTATCAGAGGAAGTGCCAGACGTTCCTGCGGACGTTGAGCTCGCAGAAAACGTGATCCCTTTTGCAATTGCGTCTCCAGCCATCGCGTTGCCTCCCGCGCACGGCCACTCGTTCGCTTCATTTCGTCCAATGCCGATACAACTGGAAAAAAAAAATTTTTATCACATCAATTTAAATTATCCTTTCACATTTTTAACATTATATAAACGTTAGAAAGTAAAGTCACCTATTGACGGAATAACTATGATGAATTTTTTCGCGTAAACTAGACGCTTCAAGGCCGGTGTATGTTTGGCAAGCGCCTCATGATCAGGAACCAGATAGGGCGACATTAATTTTGACCTCAGACGACTCTCAAGAGCGCGTACTTCTGCCTTGAGCCACAGTTTACCCATGTGTCGCATTAATTTCCCCCGTGGGTGCTCACCATTCACGTCCTTGTCTGATTTTTCCGGTTCCACGGGATTTTCCACCTCATTCCGCTTGAAATCCACAACTACAAACATCCGCTGATCGCTGTCAAATCGCATCGTGCATTCATCTGTCGATCCGAGATGCTTTCCAAATTCCAGAAGCTTCAAAACTCGCAATAATACTTCTTCCTGCTTGCGCATGTTTAAAGTTCGTAGAATTTCCCAATTTAGCTTATTGTGCGTGCCCGCAAGAATGTTTAAACCTCGCAAATCAATGTCCTCGGGCAGCGGAATGGACTCGACATACTCTGAAATTTTTTCCCGGTTTGTAAACAGTGACTCGCGATCCCAGGTTGCCAACAGAGGCTCAAAGTCGACATTTACCACGTTCATCAGGGTGGCAATTCGATGAAGCAGTAGTCGCGAGCTCGTCGAGACTGTTTTAATCACTTCCGGATTGCTCTGGAGCCAATCGAAACAAATTTTAATTGAACAGAGCAAGCCTTCTTTCGACAGCAAATCAAACAACTCCGCTGAATCCACGGGTTTTTTTAAATCATCGATATTTTCCTTCAAATCCACGTCCTCATCTACCGAAGGATTTACCAGAGCTTCTTCACCAGTCAATCCTCTGTCAATATTGTTAGTTTCAATTTTTTCACCAGCTCCTTCATGACCGTTTGCCTCCACCACGCCGTTTTTCACCTCTTCGTCAGTGAGTTCATCGGAAAAGGCGTCGGACAGTGCGTGGCCCTCGCTGATCGCATCTTCCTCCTCGGTTTCCGAGATGTCCGAGTTGAATTCCTCGCTTGACGAGTGGTTCTGCAGTCCGTCGATGTCACTGGCGTCCGAGTCGGACGAGTTAACGCGTTTTCGTCGCCTTCGCAATTTGATCACCAGATTTTTTCTTGCCTTACTTTTCACGTGGCCATTTACGCCGTGACCGTTTGCAATTTCTTTGACGTTCGGGGCAGCATCGTCTGCTGTTGGAGCTAAAGATTTTGTCACTGGATTCTCAGGAATAATTCCCTCAGACTCGATTGCACTGCGCTTGCTGTTTTCCTCACTCTTTTCTTGGCCATTTGTCGTCAACTCTACAATTGCGTCCTGCAGACTGTCGATGGTAATTTGAATCAATTGCGAGAGTAGGGATAAAACAAAGGCAATTACACCCTGCATTTGAGTGGATTGTTTGGCTTGAAGTTTGGAGATGGACATGAGACAAATGGCGACAATTTTAAAGGCAACGTCATCCGTCAAGCAGGCCGATGGTTCGGATTTAAAGTGCTGCAGATAGTCTTCAATTGTGTGGGCGTCTCGTGCATTAGTTGCTGGTACTTCAGGTTTTTTCATCACCAGGCAACTCTCAATATCTGCCAACAGGCTTTGGCTGTCTTCGTTGACCCGATCCACGCTCGAATCGCTGTTCCATTTTTGCAGCAGGGTGAACAATCGCGCGGCGCATCGCTGCGACGGCAGTTTTTCCTTACCGCTGAAAAAGTGCGTGGAGATTATCCGCTTCAAGTTGCCTTCAGCACCCTCGAATGACTCTGGACACAGAATGCACCGCATGTAATGGTAAACTGCATCCACCCCGTAATTCCTGTTGCCTGCCAGTGTACCCAGCTGGTTATGAGGCATTCCGATGCTCGGATCTAGCACCACGGCCATTTTATAGTACCTCGTGGCGATCATTGCGTCCCAATTTGACTCCAAATCGAGTTTATAACGCGCCAAATCACCCAGACATATTAAACTACGGTGGATAATTCGTATGACACATTGTTTCGTCTCATCTGATGGGGATTTTTGTGATGCTCCACGTTCTGGATGCTAAAAGTATTATTACACATTGGTTTTTCACGATTAGATTAAACATTTTGTTGCATTACTTACGTCGGATAAACCGTTTTTTGGCTTCGGATAGGCAAAATCAATAACTCCCGCTAATTCAAGGCCGTATTCGTACTGCAAGCGCAGAATTAAGTGATGATAAAATCCCACGCCTGCTGCTAAATGCGTGGTGAGCAAGGCCTTCTCCACTTCGGTCCAAGTGTTGCCCTTATTTTGGAGTTAATTCATTATCAGGAGGGTTTTAAGATTAAGTTGACAGTTTTTGACATACTTTTCTGAGTTTTTTTGCGGCAGAGACTGCGTCGTAAAATCCTCGTCGCCACAGCAATTCTTCAATTTTCCTGGCATGACCTACAGGATCCTTGAATATCAATCTTTCGCAGTAGTCTTTGAGCTTGCCCCGTAGAACCTCGCCCGAGGGTGTAAATATATCAGAAATCATTAGGGCACAGGCTTTCTGCTCATCGAGTCTCTTTGCAACATCGGTTGCTCCTCTGTGAACAAAAATTGCGTCATATCTGCTGGACGTTGGACGATGAAAAGTGAGGTTATGTTGGTTCAATCAAGGGGTATGCCGTCTTTCAAGATTTCGATCAACAAATTAATTTATTTACTAACCTGTACAAACGCCTAGTGAGCTCGAGAGCATCTGTAGCATCAGCAGCTGAATTTTGTAATCTCCTCATTTTCAAAATTTTCAGCTCATTTCGATACCTTGCAATGATCCTATTTCCCGCTCAGGCGGACACTTATTCATCGTCCTGCGGTTTCTTGGCACGCGTATCTTCGTTTTTCGATGTTGTGGAAAATCCACATTCGATTTCGTCGCCACGATCCCCGTGTTAGAAGCAAGATTACACACGAGATTCTGTATCAAATGTACAATGATAAAAAAATCTCTAATCGCCGTCACACACGCCACGTTGCGCACGCATATGCCTTCTGCGATAAAGAGAGAGACGGAGAGAGCAGTGCCAGTTGAGAGAAAAATGGCTTTTTCAACTGTTTCAAGTTCTCTGTCGAGAGATAATAAAAGAGGCGATATCAAAACGATTCTAGAGAGATAGGATTGCAGCACTAGTGTGTATCATTATCAAAATATCTACCCCCCTATTTGACTTGAAACATTCGAATGTTCTGATTAATTGGCGCCATTTTGTCTGCACGATGTGCAAACTAATCTCGCGCAAAAATTTAATAAAATTTCACTATGCTATTATTTTTATCATGTAATTACGTGGGATTCCAATATACTCCCATTACAGGCGAAAAAAAGGAAAAAACAAATTTTCTATTATAAAAAATTCAAACTTTCTGATTAAATGGCGCCATCATTTTTGTGTGTGTCATACTTGATGCGCAGTCATTACTGCGCAACGCAAAATTTTTGGAGTTGAACAAAAATTGTCGAAAATTCAATTAATCTTATCATTAGTTATTAACATAAAAATAATAACAACGGACGATAATTAATTATCAACCTTAAAACGCGAGACAAAAAAAATTTTCTGTACGTCATAAATTTTCAAGTACATCATATATAGTGACGTCACCGTGACAACATATATCGTCATTTTCTTTGGAGGGGTCCCAGTGATATATGATTTGATTAATACATAATCATCGACTCTATATCGTCATAAATGCATGGATTGAAGAAATACATTTATTCGTGCAGATTTTCTAGAGCATAGAAAAAAAAATTCTCATTTACGCGATCAAACGGTACTGCACTAGTCAAACGAGCATTCAGTGTGTGTGGCCTCTTGTGAAGTTCGCCTCGCGTATACTTTTCTCTCTCCATTGCGTGTGTGATCTTTTTGACATTAATTCTAATATGTCATTTGAAATCAACGGATACTAGTCAATTAATCAATAGTGAGCAACTAAAACACGTGAGGAAACGTAAAAATACCTCGAAGATGGACTGGTGTTTTCTCGATACAATGGTTTCTCGATAATTTGCATATCACAGCTGATACACTTTTGACAGTTGAGGTAGCTCCACAATAATATCTACCGTCAATCGAGCAAAATTTTCATGATATTTTTTACGTAAGACAGAGAGTAAACAGAGAGTGCAAATAATGGCGCACTTCGAGGAGACAATTAATCCGAAGCAGTACGTGGGGCCTGAAAGTCTGTCTGACCTGTGCTTCAAGACTATCTGCGATAACCTGGACATTATTTCCGAGTTTAGTCATCGACAGGAATGTCGTACGTTGATTCATGGTCTCGTATTTCCCAGCGAAATTTGTGACAAAATCGTGGAATTCGCGCAGAAGAACGACTCCATTGAGGTTGACGATGGTTTTTTCCACATATTCGACGATATCCACGCGACCCGACTGAGAAAAGTGCGTATTGCAAACAGCAATATCAGCAATGAATCTGTTAAGATCATTGCCAAGCATCAGGTGGTCCACCTGAGCTTTCACAACTGTCCCCGCCTTACAAAACAATCAATTGAGTATATCCACGGCTTCAATCTACAAACTCTCTCGCTCAGAGGCTGTCCCAGGATCTGCCCCACGAATCTTGCCGAATGTAAGTCAAAGATTAATTGATTCTTATAAATGTCAACTAATTTTATTACTTTTTACAGGTTCAGATCTAACTGCAGTCATCTACGCCAAGCGAGGATACGTATTTTATGCCCCTAACCTTAAACATCTCGCTCTGGAAAATCTTAAAATTGCTCCAGAACAGTATCCACTTCTCCTGGGAGGATTATCAAATCTAACGCACTTGGACTTGTCCAATGCCGCAACCATTGGTAATTTTGAGTTTTGTTCATCAGTTCCAAATTTAGTCTCGCTGTGTCTATACAATGTCAAGATCACCGGCAGCCCCGACGTATTCGTTGCCAACGTCACGCAACTCAAGAAGCTCAGGTGATTTATTGTGTCGCGAGAAAGTTTGTCACGGATCTCTAATCTATTTTATTAATGCTCTAATTGTCATTTTAGACACTTGGACATATCTCACGCAAGTCCCAAGCATGGCAACTACAAAAATCCGAATAAAGTTCTGTCAGAGCTGGTGCTCGGCTTGCCAGAACTCGAGTCATTGGACATTGGCGGAACGAATTTGGCGGGTCGTGGGGTAGCTGAACGTCCGCTGGAGGACACCAGCATGGAATTTAGCCTGTGTGATATACAAGGACTTGCCTCACGCGTCAATAACCCACTGCAATTCTTGGGCTTGTACGGAACTCGAGACCAGGCGTGTCGACGACACGATATCCCTGCAAAAGTCATTGCAGGCGATGCAAACGACGAGCAGATCCTCGTCGCGACGCGTGTGTGCATGGACAACAAGCAGGATCTGCTGCAGAAAGTTTTAACTGACCTCTACCATGTTTTCCGCTACGAGACATGTGAGCGGATGGATCAAGCTCTGTTTATCGTATTAGAAGCCATGGAGAAACATCTGAACGAGCGGCACGTCCAGATTTCTGGCAGCGCAACGCTCTTCTATATTGTCAAAACGAAAGCAAAGAGCGGTTTGGTCTCTCAGATGAAGCGACGGATTATCGGAGCTCTTCTATCCGGCATGAGTGCTCACAAAGATGAGGAAACGATGATGCGAAATGGCTGTCTGGCTCTCTGCCAGTTTCGCATACCTCAGGATGTGGTTTGTTTCGAAAATTTCGCAAGTATATTGCAGTATATGATGATATTTCTTTAACATTTTATAGATGTGGAATTATGAGGCACTGGTCAAGCTGCTTCTACACTCGGCCAAGCACGCAGAGTCGGAGGGTTTCGTGCAACGCATTGGAATTTATCTGTTGAACTCGTTAGCCTGTCAGGTCGAAGGAAACAAGAAGCGTCTGTTGGGCAAACTCGGCTGTGTCGGCACAATGCTTGAGCTCGTGCAGTACCGAATAGAGTCCGACCTTCCGGACGATGTCCTGGAGGTCGCCTGGTCGACCATGTGGAATATGACCGATGAAACTCCGATAAATTGTCAGCGATTCCTCGACGAGAAGGGCATGAGTCTGTTTTTGAGATGCGTTGAGGTAAGTTTCACGGTTTTTTCTTCTATTTTATTAATGATACTATGATTTTTGTATTTAGCGCTATCCAGCCAAAGACGAACTGCTTCGCAATATGATGGGGCTACTCGGAAATGTCGCCGAGGTTGCCCAACTCCGGCGACACCTCATGCAACAACAGTATGTCTCGGTTTTCGCCAATTTGCTCAGCTATGATCGCGATGGAATCGAGGTAATTCAGAATCGTGGTGTGAAAATCCACTTGGGATTGATTTTATCGCGTTTTTCGCACACAGGTATCGTACAATGCTGCCGGAATATTGGCTCACATGGCGGCTGATGGTGTGGAGCAGTGGACAGTGGAAAGTCCATCTCGCGATGAGGTTCTTGAGCGAATGGTAGAAGCTATTGAACGATGGGACTTGGCTGCACATCGCAATATAAATTATCGATCATTTTTGCCGCTCCTTCGCCTCCTGGATGTGTACCATACTCCACAGTGTCAACACTGGGCTGTGTGGGCTCTTGCCAACTTGACTAGAGTCTATCGTGAGTACTAGTACTAGCTTGGTAAAAATTGAAAATTTATGTTTTTCATTATTCATTTTGTGATTTTCAGCCTCAAAGTATTGCTCACTGGTGGAGGCTGAGGGAGGATTAGAAACGCTCAAAAAATTATTAATTGATATTAGACCTTACAATCGTATTAAGAGCCTGGCAATATCGGTAATTTTAAATTGCAGCCCAGAAAATACCCGTGGCGACGCACAAGAAACACAACAATCATCAATTTCTATTCGAGTATAGCCTAGATAATTAATTTACATCACACGAGTTGAAATTAAACAAGAACAAAGATTAAGTTGAATATTATTTGGGCTAGATTGAAAAATTGATTGTAGACATTAATAATTTTCAATATTTTATTACATATATGTATCATCACCGCAATATTTAATTTCATCTCCGTGATTTATTAATTCGATCTTATTGTAAATATATATAGTCGCTGCAGAGTGAAATCTGAGATCGATAAATTCAATCAAATTATTGAGACAAAAAATTTTTTTGTCTAAAAGGGAAATTGAAATATCACATGATGCAATATTACACACGATTTATCATCATATGAACAAGAAAAATTGTTACTAGAGAGTAGATATTCAGTTAACCGAAAAGATTTGTAGTAATTTATTCATACGAGTATCTAGTGTCTTAAAATTTAATAACCGAAAGGCAAGAGGTATTATTCCGCTGGCGAAAAAATTACAATTGTACATAGAATTAAAAAAATATGCCGGAGAGGGACGGGGAGACTTACTCCAGTGTACTATTAGGTTTGTATGGTTTTTGTATGATGAGAACGAGCCCAATTTTTTGTTTTCGATATATATTTTTATGCATGCGCCAGCACCGAGTTATAATCATGGAACATAAAAAAGATCAACTGATTTTTGAACTGATTATTATTTACTATATTGCTATAGTTTTCATACCTGCTTGACGAGTTTTTTTTTTCTTGATGTCATCAATATTTCAATCGTTTGATGTACAACGATATTATTGTGTAACGATCAAATGTAGACATGTGACTCTTGAATATATATTTTTGATCTGTTCGCATTATTGAACTTATCACAGGCGTTCATTAATTAATTATCAAATTTGTGTATCTTTGAAAATAATTTTTTTTTTGAATCAGCGGATATGACAACATGGCGGCTAACCGGATTTTCCGCTCCGCATTCCGCCATCTTGCGTGCGCGCGCCCTCCTCGTTCATTGCCGTTCCAGTGCGCCATACCAGTGTGGAGAGAAAAAGCGACGCCACGGCGACATATTTTTTCGCGTGTTCTGTGCTGTTTTCTGTGCTTGTGAAATATAACGGTGAAGCCGATGAAGTGAAATTATCCAATAATCACTGCAAATTGGAATTTACACCTGAGATTATTTTCATCGTAAGTACAGCATTAATGACTGCTGGAAATGCCCAGTACATTGACACTCTGTAATTGAGGTACAACAATTCCACTGTGTTTTGCACATTTTCGTGGTTACATGCGCATGAATTCTATCGATTTGTCCAGCGAGTAGTCTTTTCTCAAGTGCTTCACTCAAAATAAAACTCGTGTTTATTATCGAAAGATCGATAACTACGTCCAATACGTGTGAAGCAGTCAAGGTTCCAAGCTCGAATTCAGGTTGCTCATTGTTCCCAGCCATGAATTATTTCAATGCCCCAATCTCTCCACTTACTGTCAAATATTAACTGAAAATACTCCAGGATGTCTACCGGAAATGTTGCCAGGTTAACCAATTTATAATAATAATAAATGATTGAATAATAATAAATGATTGAAAAAAAATTAATAAATAACAATCTCGATCTGGGCTAATATTTTATTAATTTACAGTGTTATAGGGCCGGAAGTAGTCAGTTGTGGGTAGAAATCAACAAAATTCAGTACTAGGAGTCACTAATCAATCGGTAAAAAGTTATTTTTCATGATCCTCCTCGCTTGTTAACGAGATACTACTTAATTATTAATGAGCGTTATTTTGTGACGCGGACAAACGTAGGCATCATTTGCCAATGCCAATCGTCGTGGACAATGAAATTTACTCTATGCTGATTGGCCCTTAAAATGAATACTAATTGCTGTCTGAAATGGGCAAAATAATTATTAATTTGTCACGTCCTACACAAATACAAATCTTTAGCTCGAGAATTCGCTGGTAAAATTGAGATTTTGACGCAAATAATGTTACGTGAAAAGTTATAGAAATAATTTACAAAATAGTCCGGAATCCATTGTTAAATTTACAGTGAATTTCTTTTTTACAGTATCATGAGTTCTCGAGGACGAGGTTTCAACTCACGGGGCGGATCCTACCGAGGACGAGGCGGTGGAAATTGGGACAGTGGTAGCGGTGGAAACATGAACAGAGGAGGTTATGGATCCTCTCGTGGTGGTGGCGGTCGATTTAAATACTCTACACCAAGCTACGATTCTCGTAACAAATATAATTCCAGTAAGTTAGATTGGATTAGTAGAAGAAAAAGTGTTGATAACTATAAAAAAATGATTGCCAGGTGGTTCAGAGCGCTCATACTCGAGCAGAGGCGCCCGAGGCGACCACTCAAACAACTACAAGCGGCCTCGAGTAAGTTTTGCAATCAGTGAGCAGTAAAAAAAATGTTAGAAGATAATACTCATGTATTTTTGTGTTTACAGGAGTCGTATTCTGCTCGCGATGACCATCGATCGTCAAATGACACGAACCGCAAGCGTATCCGAGGCGATTCCTACCAGGTATATCATTTTTTATTAACGCTTTCGTACTATAAAAGCTAGTTAAACAACCGAGTGCACCTCTACCCATTCCCCTGGAATCAATTTGGTAGTTTTTTCTTTCACGCAAGGAATCCAGAGGCGAATGGGCAATTTAGTGAATAATATAACTCACAAATATTATTTTTATTCTTCAAGAGCAACAATTGTTTCATTATTAGTAACAATTTATTGTTTTTCGCGTGACCAATCATCGATATATCGAAAAGACACGGTAGCAAAATGATGGCTCGTTGTTTTTACTCAAATATCTCGATAAATAATGCAGTTACGAAAATTTTTATTCAGATCTTTTTTATAGGCTGAAAAATTCCTTACAAAAAAGATCCCACGTAATTTTCTTGAAAATCCAATAATTTCCAAGATATTTGAGAAAAAAGATCGACACATATTGCCCAAGTGTTTTGACTGCTGTTAGTTGTAGAAATTCCTTTTAAAAAAAAATTGCGATTGAAAACGACAGGGAACTCAATTTTTTCATGATCTTTCTTTCAAGCTCCGCGCCAACGGCTGCTTGAATGCCTATTTTTGCGTTGGGACATCACCTAAAACGCTTCAAATATTAACTGAAATGAACTGTATAGAATAAAACCTAGAAAAAAAAAAAAATGGCCATAGTGTCAAAGAATCCGGATGAACAAATGGCATATTTTTGCATTTCGCCAACGAAATCAAAGTACGAGGCAGCTTAGAAACATGAGTTTTATAGCGGAAAAAACAGACAAACAAATATAAAAAAAATGTCTAGTATTCCCTCTAATAGAAAAAAAAAAAAAAATGGATGCGTATATATGCGCAGTTATTTTGGATTGAGAGATGTCTATCCACGTCTCACATACATCCAATAAAAAAAATCTTTCCCCACTTTCACAACGAACACATTGAAATATTGATGAATTTCTTCAATTTTATTTTTTCTCTCTGGATCTAATTCGATTTGTAATTACGGTTATCATAAAAAAAAAATCAATCAAATCCTCCCCGCATGAAATTATCAGATGAGTTCCCAGAGGAAAGAAAAAAAAGGTTTAAGTAAACAAAAAAAACCTTAGTTTTCATAAAAAATTGAGCGTAAAATCCTCAGGAACAATCCTACAGCGTGTACAAAAAAAAAATGTTGGAAATAATCTCAACAAACCACAAATTAAAGCGAAATTAAAAGCAGCAACAGAAAGAAATGAGAAAAAAAAAGAGATGGATGTGACGGATGGGAGAAATTGAATTTGAATTTGGCAGGGTGAAGGCGGTGGAGGTTCGCAGAGGTATGGTTCCTCATCGTACGGGGGTGGATCAGGGACATCAACACCATATAACGACAATAAGAGATCGTCGTCATCGGCAGTGTATGATGACAAGAGGCAGAGTGATCGTCCATCGTCGTACCATCGCAATGACGAGCGTCATACATCAACTTCGAGGAATTACACGGCTCCTCCGCCACCGAGGATAAGTGAGATGGCTCCACCAAGTCAGAGATACACGTCGAGCCGTGGCAGAATATCCCATCAGAGCACAAACTATCGTGGCCGGCTTTCAACACGTGGCAGAGCTGGTTTTCGCATTGGTGCGTCGCGTTCAGACATTCTGAGCCGCAAGCGTACACTCACGTCGACCCTTGATTATCGTCGCAAGCTGGCAACGCGCTCGCGTGACTACATTCAACGGGTGCGCTTAACCACACCAAAAATGCGCAGGAGGTAAATTATTTGCACATTTATCACAAACAAATAGACACGCGATCTTCGATATCTAGAACAAAAAAAAAAATATTAAAAACTTAAATGAAGGAAAAATAATACGGCTAAGAGAGCCAAAATATTTTGCGCAGAGTTTCTGCAGTATTTTTTGACGATGCTACACTCTGTGTCCAAGATGTTTTGTCGTTCTATTTTAAAGGTGTTCTGCAATAATCGTACTTTGGTCAGAGTAGTTGGATATATAGTATATTTTATAATCAAATATGTGTGTCTAATTGAATTCAATGAAGCACATTGAAAGATTTTAATATATTACCCACTTGAATTAGTTGGGGACACGCAAAAGAATGAATTTCTCGAGTGATAACATAAAAAAAAAAAAGTTTGAAAGTATATGAACAGTAAAAAAAAAAAAAACAGATGAATATAATTGAGTGGATGATAATTTATCTCAAAAACGAAAATTGCTGTGCCATTCTGCAGCGGCACTACTAGGCTGTCCGGAAGTAAAAAGGACTCTGCAGGACCCAGCTTGAAGGACAAGGATAGAGAGTTGGCCAAGGCGATTAATGCAGAATTCTCCGACGATGATGACGACGACGAGGACGACAAGCATGTCGAGGAAAATTGGGATGACGATGATAAGGTAAAAAATTTATTAATATCTTCAAAAACGAAAAACAAAAACATTTCACTGGAATTTTTTTTGGTTTCTTCAATAGGTGATGCAGCCGGCAAATGATGAGATTGAGGATGCCGAAGCGGACAAGAAAATGAAGGAGGAGAAGCGTAAAAAGGAGAAGCAGGAGCGTCAAAATTCTGACGAGCTTGAAAATATGAAGATTAAAGAAGAAAATATAACAATCATTGAAAATACCGACAAGTCTGAGGTAAAATAAAATGTTTACTGCAATTCTACGGATGATTTTTCAAAGTTTTCTCTTATTTATCAGCACGGCGATGACGCCGAGGACCCGGCAGAGCAGAATATTAAGGAGGAGGGCCGTGAATCCGATGATTTACCGAGTCGTCGTGATGGCAGGCGTTTTATCAAACTCCACTGTCCGCACTGTAGCCACCGCAGCGTGACTTTCAAGGAGTACTCGTTGCATCTATTTTCCAGCCGACACAATGCAGCTATGCGTCAAATTGCCGCGCGTCACAAGGCCCATTTAGCGCGAATGCGCGTGCTGCAACGTCAGGAGCAGCGTCGCAATGAGGCGAAAGAGGCTGCACGTGGTACCCTGCCGTCGCGCACGATGTTCTGCCAAATTTGCAAGCTCAACTATCGCTCCCTCAAGGCTATGCATCACATGTCCGAGTCTCATCGTCAGATGAAGCGCTTCCTTACGCCTTTTTGTCGCGTCTGCAGGCTTCAATTCCGCTCGCCTATGCTCTTTGAGACTCATGCCTGCTCCTTGGACCACATCAAGGTATAATATCTGTAGATTCTTACGTGAAAGTCAATTAATATTTGTTGATCTGTCATTCAGCGTAAGAGTGTCATGGATGCCCGATTGATTGCTGGCAATGGCGACGCTGATGGTGACTCCAGTGCACCGGAAGAGGACGACAAGGAAGTTAATCTCGATAATTTTATGACTCTTGACTCAGTTGGAGATGTTGATGGTAATTTTGAATGATTTAAATTATATTAAAATTGTAATAAATCGATTTTCCTACTTTTTTTTAAACGTTTTTTTTTATTCAATGCTCAAAGAGATTTGACGTATATTTATAATTGTTTTGTAGTTTAATGTTAATTTTATGTATGGTATTTAGCTGAAGAGGAGGAGGATACGTCTGAAAAAAAGAAAAAAGACAAGCCAGAGAGTGAGGAGACGTCTGCCGAGGCAGAAAAAAAACCGAAGCACAAGCAAACTATTAAATGTGGCTCGGAATACATTAAACGAGTAGAAGTTCAATTTTGCGAGCTCTGCAAGGTCTATCTCTCGCGCAATGAGAGTGCAGAGCGGGCTATTGCGCTTCACTGCTCAACACGGCCTCATTTGAAGCGGTAAGTAATGATTGTACTCAAAGTAATTACTCGAATTGATTGAAATTGTGTTGTGCAGATATGTTCGCAACAATGACGATCAGAAATTGCGTCGTGAGGCGGAGCGAATTCACCTTCAGTCGTCCTCATCGACGAATAACACGTCAACTAACTCAACCAGCGCGTCAGATGCTACTAAAACCACTCCAGCAGCAAATTCCGCTGCTACTGCTGTCGCTCCTGCGGTTGAACCTACTGCGGACACTGTACCACCGAGGGAAGCTGCGCCGAAAACCGTGACACCAGAACCAAAATCAAAATCCGCTAAAAGTGGAGATGAGGAAGATGACGAATATCACAATGATGGTGATAAGCTTTGGGAGGATGTTGACAAAGATTTAGGTGATATCCTTCGCGAAGTTGAGCCTGGTAAATCAAGTGATGATGAGGATTCGCGATATGATCGATTTAAAAATTCCGATAAAAAGGCTCAACACAATAAGGAAAAAACTAATGACAATGGTGAGGGCGAAAAGCCGAAAAAAAATGAATCGGTCAAGGCAAAGGCTGAGGAAACTGCTAAGTAATTACTTTTCCGTTTTTACAATTACTGTACGATTAAATCTTTCTTTTTTGTTGTCAAGTTTTTTTCTTTAATAGCGTGGCGACAGTTTGAGTAATTTAGGATTTATATATATGGATGTAAACGGAACGCATTTGATTCATAATGAAAAAAAAAAACTCCCTATAGTGATGAAAAATTATATCAAGATCATGGAATTATCTTGAAATGTATTCACTAATAACAAAAATATGAATTAATTTTAAACATTGAATAGCTGCATTAGTTGGATGTTGAATGTTTAACATGTTGCAGAGACAAATGAAAAACTGAATTTCATTACAGATTATTGATGTATCTTTCAAAAAAAAATAAAAGTTGAGTACTGTACTTTATTTCAATTACTTTTACCGTTAATAACTTTTTATCTGCGGATATCTTACATATTGAAAGTCCGAGGTATATTGTTTTTTTTATTATTATTATTCATAGTTTGGAAAACTGAGATTTTGAAATGTACAACTTTTACCGCGTTGTATTGCAGATGGCAGTACTGGCGCTACTTCCGCCTTTGACCGAAACCGTTATAAAATTCAACGAGAACGCATCGAATAGTCTTGCTGACAAATCTGTAAGTATTTTAATGAATTATTTAAAAATATTCATATTATCTATGTCAAAAATGTGATAAAACAATATTCGATATATTAAGTCAATATAATAGCAATAAATTATTCGAGATTGAGTAAATTTTAAGAAATTATAAAATATTCAAGCCTATGCTGCATTCGAGAGAATTCGAGCGCCATTTTAAAATTTTTCCAACCGTTGGATTTTAGTCATTGCACTTATTTTACGTGAATAATCGTTATTGCAAGCAATCAAAAAGGATTTATTTGCCTGATAATATTAAATAAAATTGCTATATCGGTAAATTTGTTGATTTGAGTCAGAAAAATACCGGTAAAACGGTTGAATATTTAAAAAGTTTTTCTGATTTTTTGCCAACAGCAAAATGTACTACATTCC
This sequence comes from Macrocentrus cingulum, assembly GCA_002156465.1. Lineage (NCBI taxonomy): Eukaryota > Metazoa > Arthropoda > Insecta > Hymenoptera > Braconidae > Macrocentrus > Macrocentrus cingulum. The sequence goes on along the minus strand of MVJL01006858.1, from coordinate 7,383 downwards.
GGATATATTGACGGCTCGAAGCCGGGGAAATTTGTCGAAATGCTGGCTGGCCGCGACATTGAGTAGCAAACAATTCAGAAATATGTATCATCCTAAGATCATCAACTCCATCAGTGTCGTACATGCTTGGTACGTATACTTATCATCAAATTAATGAGCTTAGTTGGCACTCGATTTGTGCCATTGACACACAACTTGCCCATTTTTCAGCAATGAGATTGAATCTACGATCTGTAGCACCAGCGAATTGCCTAAACAACGCTACAGCCTCTATCTGGCAGCTCAATTGACGTTTGGAGCGATTCGAATCCATCAGGAGCAGCTTCAAAATCTAGACAGTAAGTTTTCATGCATCTCCTCCATTAGATCTTCAATTCACTTAAACACTTTTTATTTTCAGGAATGTTGGCGAATTTGGAGGCTCAGCTGTGCCCCCCAAATCTTAAAAAGTTAAACAAGTCAGTAAACAATATTACAAACATAGTTAGCATGCTATTAAAACATCCATTTTTTTGTTTCACACAGGAAACAAATTCCACCACCGATGGAGGAATGGGATCTCGTCCATATTCCGTCACTTCCCTCACCGCCTGACGTTTTATTTCCTGCAGAGTTGCCTCTAGATATATTTCAATTAAAGGAAGATTTACCCGTGGAGTTCGGCGACCTTGTGAGTATAAATTCATCATTAAATTAATTATTAAACTTGCCTCTGAACGCATACAATATTGTAAACAGACGTTTGGAAATCTGGATATGCCAATTGGTCAACCATTCGGCAGTGTCACTGATACCACCTCGTTTCGTCCATTCAGGTTTGTGGATAATTTTATCTTCGTGTTTCCTGTTAAAACATTTAATTACTTAATTAATGCTTTTCAGAGATGACACGGTTGATTTAAGCGCGGAACACCCGCTAGAAAATACTACAAACATTACCGACTATGGAAACCTATCTGAGGGTAAGTTTCATGCACTCGATCAGCTTTTTTTCTCCCTTCACTCAGTGATTAATATGCTTTCCACTATCTTAGCACCAATTCGCGGGGCGGTTGATGCTCCAATGACTCCGAAGAAGCGCCCGCGATCAACAAGTACGGCGGACACTCCGTCAAAAAGGCCACGGGTACATAATCCAGACAATTTCATTCGATTTTTCGATTTTTAATTCTTTTTTTTTTCGTCTACCAGAGAATTGCGCCGTTGATCGATGAATCGCAGCCTCCAGAGCCTTTGCCTGCTGAAACTACGATGGTCAATCTCCCCGATTTGACGGCAGAAGTACTGGTTCCGACTGAGGTGCCAGAAATTATTCAAAACGGCCAGCAAGTACCAGAACAGCCTCCATCTGAAGCTGAAACACTTATTTTGGATTCTATCTCTGACCTTTTACTCGACTTGCCTGCAAGAACGCCAAGGAGACGCCCGTTTCAGGATAAATCCACGATAATTTCCACGGCCGTTATGCGAAGCAGAATTACGGATACTACTGCTGCCACTGCGGTAAGAATGAAATTTTTTTACAATAAAATTTACGACAAACTGATTTAAATGTTTTTAATGATGTAGCAATGGCACAAAACTGATCTTGCATACGCTCGTCACCATATGCTGCCGGCGTTGACAATTCCGTCGACCTCGTGGCGTGTCAGAGGTTTCCATATTTGGGCTCAATGCCTCCGCACGACATTCAGCATGAGAATTCAGGGTCCTTTCGTCGTGGAACATGATGCTGATACCTGTAAGTAGAAAAAATCAGCATTAAACGACAATTTTTTATCAATATTGATGACAAAACGTCAATTTGTTTGTTAACAGATCCGGAGAACATTCGCTTACAGAATGTAACGACATCGTCGGGACTGACGCTGACGTCTGACAACATAATTCAACCCCAGCCCGCCGACCATACGAGGAAGTCTATTGTCGATATTCTCCCGATTGAGCACGTAAATGAACCTCTTGGAATCCTCGATGCACCCGCAGTTATGCTGGAATTACCGAATATGGAGAATCCTCCACAACTACCACAGTTGGATGCGGGGTATTTGAGATTATTTTGCCCGTTTCTTTTTAGTATCTGATTAAAAAATTTGTTAATAGTGAGCCTGCGGTGCCTAATACCCCGAGACGAAGACGGTCGCGAGTTTCCGATGATACCGAACACCGCTTGAGCTCATCAAGCAGCACTACGGTCTCTGCACTTATCGTGAATGACAATGAGATTCCGCGATTCCTTGATGACAACGTGGAACTATACAGATTGCGACTTGATCTCGAAAAACAATGGCAACAGGGCAAGGAGGTGCTGAAATTTGACGTTTTAGTGCCGTGTGCAACAAATACTGTTATGGATGCTTCAGTTTGCCTCAGTAACCTTGCCGGTAAGTAATAACTTTATTTGTTAAGTACAGTATCATTTTGATGAAGAAAATGTTGGATATTTTACAGTTTTGGCACAAAACAACATAATTAAGCTGCTGCAGGCCGAACCCCACGATGACATTTGGATTCAAAAATTTTTCTCTCAATTTGATGACAATTCAAGTTAATTAAATTACAATTCAACTATTTAATATTCTAGAAAAATTAATTTCAAATTTTTATTTTCATTAATATTGACTTATTTCGAAATTCATTGAATATCGATTTTAATCTCAAGATCTTAATATATAAAGTAAATTTAAAGAATAATAAAAATTTTATTATATTTTTTCATAATGAAAATTATTTTTAAATAAATTTTTGATGCAAAATGCAATTCACGGTATTTTGAAATTAGCCTCTAATACACGAAGTTATTTGATATTTTTTCTACAGTTAGTTTAGAGTCTAAGAACCATTGCACACCCCCTAAACCTCAAATTCATGTAAAATAATTATGAAATATGGTGTTAAATGTTTTGTTTAGCGATGAAGCTCGTTTTCGTCGACTCAAGGGGCGATGCCCTTCTCAGATAAAAAAATACGAAATAAATAACAAAAGCACAATTGTTCTTTCAGCCGGCAAGGATAGAATTAGTCACTTTCACTCCATTATAAACAGGGTAAAAAAAGCAAATTTTCCATGAACGTACGATAAAAAAATATTAAATTGTATACCGTGAAACATGGATTGTTTTAATCAACGATGTAAGAATTATGTCGTTAATTTTTTAATCTACTGTAGAAATTGAGATTATTCAGTCTCTCTGAATCAACTGAAAGGGACGTGATGAGAAATTGCAGTCAGGCTATAAGTCTATAAAATTTGCTCAATTGAAAAATCAATCATGAATGACAACAAATATTTTTTTCATCTAACTTTTTCTATGTCAATAAGACAAAAAAATAAGTAAAGATAATTTCATACATTATAATCACAGATTGAATATTTTACAAACTGATTTATATGACGTTGTGGGTCATAAACTGTTGGCTTCAGCCCACCCGCCCTTTCTTTCCTTCCTATTGTCGTGAGTGGATTTTGTTGGCGCACCAATATCCTAAAGCAAGCGCAGCGAATTGAATCAAGGGTCATGTGCCGGTGTTATAAAAATCCGAGTAGGAAAGGGATGATATATAAAAAAATTTAAAAAATTCGCCAGTTGATGCAGAAAAAAAACAACGAACCAAGCATAAAAATGGGCACGGCGGTTCCGAAAAGCGTAATCGCGTGGGCGGACATTTATAGCGGTTGATTACTTGATTTACAGGCTCAACCAGGCATATTCGCTCCTCTTTTTCACGTGAGCCGGCGGCTGACTGTCCAGCAAGCGTAGCTTTGCAATGAAATGTCCTCTTGGGTATAACAAAAAGAAAAAGAAAGAATCGCGCGCGCCCGCGAGCGATCAAAAATTCATTAATATAAAAATTGCGAGAGTAACAAGAGTCTGCAAAACACGCCCCTGTCGTTAAATCAAGTCCTTGAAGAAATTTCCACGATAATTGCCCGTCTTTCTCCTCTTTTTTTACCCTCTTATACCTAATCAAACTTTACGACGTGTTCGTTAGGAGTAGTTTCGTCTTGAAAACGGTGCTTCTGTACATATATATTATCCGTGTCTAAATTTCTAATAGATATGATATTTCTTCGTGATTTCAGAGTGTTTTTCAAGCCATTCTTCTCGACCTAGCAATCAAAAATCACCCTTTCGATCGATAAATGTCACTAAAAAAAAATGCAATAGTTTTTGTGGCTTCAACAAACAGCTGTAATGACTGTCTGAAAGTACATACCGACAAGTGTGTCTCCATCATGCACTCTGCCGACCGCGAGTGACTGGCACATGTGTGCTGGAGTGGTCAAAGATTCACAGCGGTGGTCCACGCATGGCAGACTGCCAGCTTCACTACTTGGAGTTCGAGATCACCTATAGATTGATGGATGTTTTTCAGCTTAAAGGAGCTCGTTGTCGTGTGTAAACCTGAAAAAGTAATAAATTTAACTTTCCTTCACTCACAAGTCTCAAAAGCACATCACGGTATATGATGAACTCAATTACGATATTATTTCATACAAATATACACCAGAAAGGTGCAGGACATTTATACATCACAGGCTATAACAAATTAATAAGAGTTCAAACAACAATATCAAAAAAGATTTTTTACGGACAGATGAAAAGAATATAAGCATTGGTTGGATATCTCTGGTCGTTGCGGTGTGGTCTGTTGCCATGTCACATCAGAGATTACAATCATTTATTTAGGTAGGCATGTATACCATACACATCATGTACCTCGTCGTATGCTTGGACATGGCCATTGTGTATTATTCGTGCACCATCACTGCGATATGAAACTCGAAACACGTTACAAGTTCCCCCAACACCGCGGGCCAAAGGATCACTCAGAGGTTACATTACATGTGACATTGATCGTGCAGATATTGTCGATAATCGACTTTGATATCTACTACATGCGGTATATGTATATAATAATATCAGATGCCGATTTCACTCGTTATTCCGTTTTTGACCCCTTCACCAACAAAACTTTTCGACATCAGAGAGAAAAAAATAATGGGCAGAGTGGCGCCCTCACATCAGCGACGCCATGGACCCAAAAGTTCGCCATGTCTAATGAACTGATGATGCTCTACTGCTCGCGCGTGTTGTGTTTGTAGTTAGACTAGTTAGCCTCTCTACTTTTGGATCTAATGGATCTCGCAGGACGTGTTTTTGATTCGTATGTATGCAGTAGATATATTGAAACTCTCGAAAATAGCAAGGGCGAGTCCCGCATGGTCGGATTTTCCAGCTGCCTCGTCGCTACTCGCCCCCGCTCTTTTGCTGCTACTGCTGCTTCGGATACGAATACAAATAAATCCTGTTAGACGACCCACAAGTTCATTTGCACATTCGTGCGAGTAACAGCCAAAGGATATACGCATCTGCGAATATTTACCACCCTGTAAGTTTCACTAGCTTTTCTCTATCCTATTCTCGATCACACACTCGAATTTGTAAGTCCAAATGTACATACTAGTGAGATATAAAGTAGATAGTATGTGCTAGAGGGGTGAAAATTTACATTTTTACAGGATTACACAGGAGAATATTACTCTACCAGTCCCAAAAGGGGATTAATCTCTCAGTTACAACTGTAATACGTGCAATAATAACTTATGACGATACCAGATATTACTGCAGCTTGCACAGCGACCCCCTGTTGCGAGACCTGAGGCACTTGGAAATTTTTTCCTGCTGCTGTGTGTGTCCTACACGTGTAATAGCCGGGGAACAGCGTGCTTTCAATGAAAGTCACTGTGAAAAAAAGGAAGAAAAAATTAATAAACTATTCGTGTGAATTATATCAAGTCGGATGTTGAAAGAGTACACTCTTTGGATGAGAATTTATTTCTATGAGGGGTAAGTAAAATATTTTACTTGTACTTAACGAGTTTAATAAGTTTTTTTTCTTGAAAATAGCAAAAAATTGCTGTATGCAGTAGACTAATGAATAATCGAGTGAAATATTTCTAGGTAACGATTGATGTTGGTGCGCAAAGGAAGTTGAAATCAGCGATATTGAATTTTCCTTGGGAAAAATTCGGATGGATGAGCGTTAATCAGCGTGTTCGAGTCAGTGGGATCAAAGACTGGTGGACTCGTTGAGGCAGGGTGGAATGGCATGCAAATCAGAGGGAAGTAAAAAGTGAGTTTAAACTCATTCCTCCTCTTCTATCAGCCTTCCCTCCACCCCTGTGGTCCATCGAGCCTTCTATACAGCATTTCTTTCCTGTCAAACAGCTCTGGGTGCAAATGAATCGCTCAATTTGAAAGAAACTTTTGAGGAAGGAGGCGTAATCATTAATATAACATCGAAGTTTTATAGATGTATATGTAAAAATAATTTTTTTTTTTTCATTCTGCATTTGGTAAGTAACGTTTTCAAATCGCATATTGCTGTTATTACGCATGATATGATGGATCCTCGAGATCGCGGTTTTGTATATTGCACAATAGTAATCTTTTTGTGAGTTTCAATTGGAAGAAAAGCCACGCCAGCAATTTTGCAGATTATGCCTGGAGAAATCCGCACGAAATTCATTGTTTCACCAGACACGAATGAGCAAGAACAAAAGGGACAAATGTGGGCGGTATACATGTATATATTTGTGTGCACATATATATTAAATAAAGTCGAACTCGTGACGATTGTGCTCGTCTGTCTCTACGTGCTGTGAGAAAAGAGAGACAAGTCGCGTAGCTCGTAACAGGATTACACAGGGGGTGGCTTTAGGTGGCATGCACAAGGAACGAGGGTTGATTTGTCGAGGGATGCGAGTTCATATAATAGTACGAGTACATCAGAACAGTGTTGCTCGCAGAAATTGGAGCACCAACATCACCTGATACAGGACACACACACACAGGTACTTGAAAAAATTTTTTTTTACTTTCAAACATACAATAAAAAAAATATTTCTCACGATGAAAAATACATTTTTTGTGCGAATTAGTTAAAAAAAATTATACTCATTAATTTTTTTTTATTTTCAAACTTTTTAAAGGGTTGGAAAATTTTATTTGTCGAATAGTGTGCGAATTAGTTAAAAAAAATTATACTCATTAATTTTTTTTTATTTTCAAACTTTTTAAAGGGTTGGAAAATTTTATTTGTCGAATAGAAAATTTTAATTTTAGTATTTTTAGACTGGAAATAATGAAAAGTAAGAAAAATTTTATATTCACTCGCACTTTATCGAATTATAAATTGAATTCTTTTTTTAGTATTTTTAGACTGGAAATAATGAAAAGTAAGAAAAATTTTATATTCACTCGCACTTTATCGAATTATAAATTGAATTCTTGACAAACGAAAATATAACACCCCTTTTTCGTACAATTGTTCAAAGGAAATAATGCAGCCCTTTTGGCCCTTTCGGTCTATAATATA
>MVJL01006855.1:0-46336 GCA_002156465.1 Macrocentrus cingulum | reverse complement strand
AAATCTCGATTGAGATTTAAATATAATTAATACCGTCCTAATTACATCCTCAGGACGTAACAGTTACTATTTTAATTATAAAAATATAGAAAAAAATTATTAAGCGGAAAAACACTTTTTTTTTTTATTATTCAAAATTTTCATTTATAATTTATAATTTTTTTTGTTTCAATTGAAAATAACAGAAAAATTTATTCAAAAAAGTAAAATAATTTTATAAAAATTTAAGAATTTAAAATCAACTATGATTTATTATTTTTTTATATCCAAACAAATCCGCAGGATTGTCCTATATTTTCCGTTTTCATGTTTCTCTCTGCATTCGCTACACTTCCTATAATGTACAGCCGCACATTTATCCAAACCAGCGCGAGAAGCCCTATCTACAGGTATATATACATTTCTTCCACATATTCGTTGACATTTTATTGAGACAACGCTCAGAGATGCTGGGCACGTATTCGCGGGACACGTTGAACATCCGCAGCACTTTGTCATTGCATTTTTATCAAGATTTTTCATCTCACTCGCAATAATATCTTACGTGCTGTACGGAAAGTTGCGGTTACACAATACACTCATACCACAAACCATCGTCAATTCCACAATAATCCAATTGTTGTTTATTTTTCTTTTGCAGATGAAACATCGCTCGACATTCTTTAGCCTTGGTATTATAAAAAATATTCTCAGAATGCACTATATACCGACGTTATGAAGCTCCAGAAACTTCTTCCTTACCATATAGGTTATCGTACACCCCTCCCGCAAGCCATGGAACTCGTAAAATTTACCCGTTATCGTTTACGGCCATTGCGCGATGCGTCGCTTGGGCCATGTACGCCATGAAACTTCTTCATATACACCAGACTATTTTTTATTCCTCCCTCAAAGTTAGTTATCTTCTGTGTTACGAGCACACAAAGGGCACATTCGCGCAGAAAAACCAGCACCGTGATTGGTTTATCCCCTCGATTGATCGCGTGTTATGACATCGCTTATGTCTGCATTTTTCTCAGTATATTTCACTGCTTATTTATTTTTTATACTGCCTCGTGCATGTTTTTCTGTTAAATAAAATCAAGGGAAAAGGCGGAAATTTTTTTTTTTAAATCATGTCTTTTGCCAATAATGGTTCAAAGTAGCGGAAGTGAATTATTCCAATTTAAAAAACGAATATTAATTAGTTGGCTTGATGAATTAAGCATTGAAATTCAAAGCAGTTAAAATTTTTTGAAACTAAATTTTATTAAAATAAATATTAAATTATTTAATTGGATTTATTATAGTCAGTGATGAACGAATTTCTTTCGATTGATAGGAAGTAGTATAATAATAAATTGTTTGAAAATGTCAAATAAAAATACACTCTCAAAGATAATTACAAATTTAATAGCTTATTATTTTTAGAATTGTGATAAAGTTATTTAAATATCATTTTCATTTTCTTGTTGTAAAAAAAACCTATCATTTCGAATTATTCAATTTTAATAATTTTTTTTCTATGAAATTAAAGCCTTTTTTTTTAATTTAGCGCAACTGAAAATTTTGAAGATATTTATTTAATCTCTGCAAATTTTGTCTTTTATCATCTCAACATAATTTATTCTTGTCAACTGGTTCATTACAATCACCTGTTCGATACATTGATTTTTATGCGCAATTTTGCAGTATATTTTGTGCAGCTAACGTAAAAATTAAAGTGTTTTTGCATCCATATTGGGTTTGTCGATAATTTATATTAGAGAATATTTTTCTTTCAGGATCGAGGGAGAATATTTACGTTTTTAATTAATTAATTTAATATTGAAGTAAAAATAATGGAGAAAAAGGATTTTTAGTACTCACTGCAAACACCCTGGTAGTTGACCCGCGTGTTTTTCCGCTCGTTGCAACTTGCTCGCCGAAGGACGCACTGATTTGAGTAGGTAATGTCATCAGTGCCGCACACCTGTTCCTCAGTCTGCGGGCAGTTTGTTGGGCACTCACAGGAGGCCCGTCCTGACTCGGATATCACGCAAGTTGCGCCCCAGGCGCAGTAGGTCTTCTCACAGGGCTCTGCAACATTAGAAAAATGTATTTTTCATTAAAACTTCTAATAGAGACATCCGAAGAGGATTGATGAGGTGAAAAGATGGAGTGAACTAAGTTTAAGTATATAAGTAATTTTATTTTACACTGTATCAAAGTGTCATCGCCGCACTCTTGTGTTCTTGCACGATAGCTTAGTTTTATTTACTTTTTTTTAGATGTGCCATGCGATGTACCACAACTTTTCTCACAATCCGATAGCAAAAAAAAAATATTTTAATCAAATGATTGAGGATTAAATTTTCTATAAAAAAAGGTAGAATAAATTTTTTCATTTCACTCGCAATTATTAAAATATTATCGATTGTTATAAAATTTAATATTTTTAAAAATATCACGAAAATAACGTGAGATATCGAAAAAACTTATTCTTCATTTTTTATAGAAAATTTAATTTTCAATTATTTAACTTTTATAATATTTTTCGTTATTTTGCATAGTTACAGTGTTATCAGCAAAAAAAAAAACAGAAAAAACGAAACAAAAAATTTTTTACGGCTTAAATAAACGTAATTTAGATGTAATTTTTTGTGTTGTGTGCATATGTGTGACATGTGTAAGTGAGTGAACAGTATTTGGTGTGAAAAAAACTGCATTTTAGCATGGCTATTGTGCCATGCTGTTGATGAGGGTGTAGTTTGCGCGCTAGAGGTATGAAAATCACCCGAGGCATCGAGAGTTTCTCTTGGGAGCGCTTTGGGCCGGCCGGTGAATTTCGTCGAACATCGATTTACACACTGGTGGGCTTAACTCCTGTGTGTTGGCGAGAAACACGGAATTCCGGGTGTAAATTCTGTTGAGAAATAAGGAGCATAGCATGGCTCGATGCTTTTGTAGCTATACATACACATTTTATATCCCGGATAAAGGATATACAATATCATAGAATATTGTTGTAAAAAATTTTATATCATGTAAAATATTCAAATATAATAAAAAATAATTTTATAAATTTTTACAATCTTTTTTTTTTACGCAAATATAATTGATTTTTTAAGATTAAAACATTTTATAGCTGAAAAATTTGAATTATTATACATTTAGACGAAGAAAAGATACGTTAATCTGTATGAAGTATTCAAATGTCAAGATAAAAGAAAATAATTCACTAAGCAGACACGTATTTTACACCCCCTATCTCATGTGCATGACATATTCAGCTGCAAACACATTGTTTCTGTTGCAAGCACATTGTTTCTCGTCGAGATAGTTTTTGTTTGCGAGCGTAAAAGTTACGCTTTGTTTATATTTTTTAATTGCACTCACTTGGGCGCGAGGAAGAGATGAAGGGGAGACAGAGAGAAGTGGGGGAAATAAACGACCTGTCCTCCAACTTTTTGCACTTTAAACTAAGCTATCCGCAAGCTCATCGTTGTGACGACGGCTCCGGTTGAAAAAAAAAGGTTTATATTGTGCGGTTGCGACGCGGCGATTTAACGACCACGACGACAATGGAATCGGGAGTGCGACGTGACCTGTAATATTTCGAGGAAACGGAGATGGAAAAATACTGGATGACGAAAAGCCACACTGCGCGGAAAGCTTTGTGAAAAAAAAAAAAAAATAAAATAATATAAAAAAATATGTGCGAAAAAAACAAATACAAACGTATAAAAAAAATTTTTTTTTGTTTTTTATTTTTTATTTGCCAACTAATGTCGTTTTCTGATTGATCTAACCTCAAAAAAATGTAATTTCAATAAAAATTATAAGCATCATTAGTTTTCAATATATTTTTTTCTTTTTCGTTTTTTTAAAACAAAAAAAAAATTGAAATCTTTAAATTCGCTGCGAAAAATATGTTTAAACGGTTTTTTTTTATTTAAAAATTTAATGATTATGTTTTTTTACACTCAAAAAATCGTATAAAATTCATTTAACTGTAAAAAATGATTTATAACTGTATATAAAAATTGATTAAGTAGTTCAACCGAATTTTGTATAGCGACAAAAAAGTGACTGGTGAATAGTAAAAGATCAGCGATATTTTTTAACACGGATAAACTTTTCCATTCACTTTACTCAAACTGTCAGATAAAATGTTTAAACTTCTCTCCTGAGTTTTCTTTTTTTTTTCCACCCCTTGCGCCGAGCATAATAATTCACGAAAACTTAAAATAAATATTCCCGACAACTCGGAAAAAAATTGCCAGAAATTGCTTTGAGGAAAAAATGGACATGAGTGAATTTAAGCTTTTGAGAGGCAAAATAGTCAACTGTCCTGAGAACCATAACTTTCCCCCTTGGTCCCGGTGGGAAAATGAGTTTAGTCCCTTGTAGCGTGCGGGGCGATACGATCGGGGGAGCCGTATTTCACATAGTTTATAACAGCCAGAGGTGAACAGGAAGCGACTCTTGCGCCAATGACGGTAAACAGGCTACGTTAAGTAGTACAGCACCATCAGTGGTCAGCCGGTGCACGGATAGGGTCAACGCCCGCTTCATATTCGATCCGCCGAGGAATAAACTGTGCTCTCGTTAATTCATTTTCACAATAAACTCAGTAATTTTCAATAAATAAACCAAATAAACATAAAAAATTCGCTCCTAAAATACGAATAATTAATTTAAAAAATTAATAACATATTTTTAATCATGCATTTTCATACTTTTGTTAAAAAATAAAAAATTATGCATACTAAAGAATAAAACACTTTTTTTTTAAAACAAATAAACCGAAAAAACGTGTAAAATTCAATTATAAGGGATGAATAATTTGAAAAAAATCATAACATATTTTTCATTAAATAGTTTAGATGCTTTTATTTGAAAATAAAAATTTTTCTCATGCACCAGAAAAATAAAAACATTTTTTTTTTTATATAAACAAACCAAATAAATGCCAAAATATGCATCCCAAGAAATTAATGAAAAATATATTCGTAAAATATTTTTTCATCGTATTGTTTTTATTTGTTAATAACAAAATTATTATTATCTAATAATATTTAAAGGTTTTCTTTTCATATTCGCGATTGAAATATAATTCATTTTTCTATTAATTTTCAAATATTTTTTCTCGTAAAATGGTTAATTAAAAATTGTCGATCAATCCTGTTATATGCAAGTTTATCAACAATCGAAATCAAACACGTCCCATGAGCTGCAATACAATCAGTGCATAGGACGTAGTCACGTTTTGCGTGAATTCAAAAAAACTTTATAAATTCTATTGTGTGATTGTTCAATCGCTCGTGGTAATAGTGCGTGGCTCTGATGAGAATAAACCCGCAAATATTAATTGTTTTTTTTTTTCATCAGACGGGCATTCTGTTATACATTTCGAACAGTAATTATCACGTGAGTTACAGCTGAGTTCGAGTTATATTTTCTTCTCTTGCGTGAAAGATCAGTCGCAAAATACGCGCAATATTCTGCTTTCTGACAGCTCTCACCATCCCCTTGGCTCTTATTGCTTTCAAGCTCGCACAGGCAGCCATCATCCGTCATGATCTGTCTTGTCCGGTGGCCTGCAATTACTTATCTTCGCGAAGAAGGTAAAATTAGGAGGAAAACGGAAACGCAAGACTGTCAGAGACTCTTGAGCCTTAATAAATTGATCTATCTACAAACTTTTGTAATTTTTCAGCGTGGCTGTTCATTTTTTATATCCCTATACTCCATGTAAAATCGAAAATTGAAAAAAAAATCGCAATTTTGATTGGAAAAAATTTTTTTTTTTTGCTTTTAAATACATTTTTAATTTTTTTAAATTAAACTTTTTACTGTTACATATTAATGTTTGTCAATAAAAATGATTAGGATTTTCGGGACAATAAATTTATGAGTTTTTTTTTTGTATTATTTTATTTTTTTCATTTTTACAGTTTTTAAAACCCAGTAATTGTTGGACAATTTAGATTTAAGGGAAGAAAGGGATGTTAATGACTACTAATTCAACTAACCAAGTTGCAAACAATTAAATGATTGTACAAAACTGAAATTCAACAAGTTTCTGTTGTGCATAGACTGTTGGTATTTTGGAGTTGGTGAGTTGTAGTAGAGAAGCGTCCAACGCGACAAAAGCCACCGACAGAAGTTTAGGCAAATGGTTTCAGAGTGTTACTCGAGCATTCGGCTAGTAATATTACTGTTGTATTTAACCAATCTTGCCAACAACTGCCACCTGATGCAAATAATTTTAATTCTCTAACAACTTCAGTTACCAGCCATATTATCGTGATAAAAAAAAATCTTAATTCTTAATAACTACAATTTTTTACATGATGACAACACGGTTTTTATGGTCATCGAGTTACCTTAAATGCCGTTATTCCTTGTCTTAAAGCAGAGGGGTCGTATCTTTTTCTTTTTTATATAATAAATGACATTTTTATCGACGAAAAATGATGACATGAGATTTGAACAGAAAAAAACTTGGAAAATGTTTGCGTTTTTTTTTTAATTAAGGAAAATCATGTGAAAAATGTGATTTATTGATAAAATTTATAAATAAAATTTTTTTATTAACATTATCCTTTAAAAAATTTTTTTGTTTTAATTTTTTTTTTTTTGATATTTCACAAAAAAATCAATTTCTAAAACTATAAATGCAAAGATTGTTATAAATACTAAATTTAATCGGTAAAAAACAACGAAAAATTATTTTTTCATTTTTAAAATAAAAAAAATCACTTTTGGCACAAAATATTTGTAATTTTCGAACAAATTCATTTTCTCCAATTTAACATAAATTTTCGAAAAAATTGATAATCATAAATATTTATATAATAAAAATTCAAAAAATATAAAATAAGTCTGTGATTTAACAAATTCAAATATCAACTTGCCAAATTTCTTTTTTAATCAAACTCAAAATCAGATAAAATTATCTATAATATCGAGGAATGTGGAATAAAATGGGGTATATTTTTATATGTATTTTACCATACGTTTCTCTAATTAAAAAAATTTATCTAATGCCTAAAAACCATGCAGAATAATGCCATGAAAGCCGTAAAATAACAAGATGTCAAGCGTGTGCAGATGAGAAATTCTGATGTGAAGCACTTAATATTCTAAACGAAGATAATGCGTTATGCTTATATGTTGAGCGCATCTTGCCGGCTCTAGTGTTGGCTTATTTGCGCTCTAAAGCTCTTTGATTATACCTTGCCAAGGTATACAAGAGCATGCATCAGATGGCGGCAGCGTACGTGAGAAAACAGAAATAGCAGGCCAGGTAACTGGAAACCCTGGATAAGAAGGATGAAACTCTATAGAAAGTGCAGACACCACATGAACTGGTTGAGATAACACTCAGCGATAAGGTTGGCAAAGGAATGGTAAACGAAAAATCGGCTAGTAGTGGAGATAACCTTATATATCTAGTTTGATGATCGGATGTCTAGCAAGTGGCCCACTGCTTTCTTATTTTTCTCTCCTACAAAAGCGCGAGATAATTCAAGTGTATTTCCACTATTGGCTTCGCCAAGTTATCTACCAATGACTTATTTACTCTTCTCTCGTCTCACCCAATCACCTTTGTAATCGTCTGCACCAGACTCACTTGCCCACTGAACTGTCGCTAATTGAGTTTTCCCGTTCGAGCTGACTTTCGCAGAGCAATTCTCAGTTAGCATTGAGACCTTCCAATGTCATTCCATGTAACCTGTCACGCTGCACCCATTCTATTCTATTGAATTCATTTGTCCTGATATACTTCCGATTGATAATTGAAAAAAAGTATACAGTGATGTTGCTGGAAAAGTGGAAAATTTTCTATTAAAGCATTTTATTCGAGATGTTTTAATTTAATTTTTTTGGTACAGATCAATCCATCATGAAGTGATAGAAATCAAGAAACTCGGTAGAATCTCGCGTCAAATTCAGATGTAACCAGATAACCGAGTATCTTTACAGGAAAAATTAGGATTTTAGAATGCTTCAAATTTCAAGTTGAAATACTGCGGAAAAAAATTTTTTTTATTCTAATTTTTCTTTAGATATCTGTATAAATTCGATAATGACCTTACGATTGGGCCCAGAATTATTGAATTCTAAGAAAAATAAAAATCCTTAGCAATGAACGTTTCTCCGATTTTTCGCTACAAATCAGACACTTTTTGTTGATTAGTTGCTGAATTCTATAGAGAGGGAATGATTTGATTGGTTGTTTGAAATTTTCTCTCACTGTGATTGGTTAATTAGATAAGACTCTGGGTCGATGGAATAAAATGATGGCTGCTGAGGATGAGGTTTTGATCGTTTTTTACAAAGAAACAATTCAGAGATTTTTCATTTTCTTTCTGTTTACTATTATACGTGAAATTCCTCAAAAATACTGCTTTGCTGTAAAAAATATGCGCCAAGTTCACATGCCTATGCAAAAATATGTGAAATCACTATAGTAAAGATCGATAATAATGTAATTGTGAAAATAATATATTTTTAGAGTTTTGAATCTGCTTGGCGTGCTTCTATACTTACTTCTAAAATTCAACAAACACGCGCGCAGCAAAGCTGCTTTAAAACTCTGAAAAAAAAAAATTTTCACAATTACACTATTATTAATTAAGGCGTATGAACTTGTTGCCTTAATTTTAATGTATTAAAATATCACGTGTAAAATTTGATATTCTCTGCAAGAAGTGTTTAAGGTTTGCAACTGACCATCCAACTGAAGCGTCAGTATATGTCTGAGAGTTCGGAATAATCATTATTATGCCGAGTGCTTTGGTAATGTCTGAGCATCCTCGTAAAGATGTAAAGGGAAATAATGGATCGTCACTCGGAGCGCGCGAGGGAGCGAGTAAGTATTAGACAGAAAGTGGCGCGATAGGGCTGTATAGTTTGTACTGTAGTGTACGCGCAGTAGACATGGATCGTACTAATGGCACCTCAGTGAACACTACACTGTACTTCAATATTACTATACGCTCTACGGGTTATTATACCCATAAGCTCTCGGTATTAACGGCTTACCAAACGAGCCACAGACTCGTTGTCATTACTGAAATGTTAGTGGCAAAATGTCTGTAATTTCACTTGAACGACGAAATGCATTTTGTGTTGAGATTTCAACTAAAACTTTGAACTTATGCTTGCATTATTATTTGTTTCGTTGCACATTTTTTATAACTACTAAAAGCTAGTGCTCATGGGATTAAAATCATATTAATTTACAGATATACTAAGAGGATTCGAAAACTCAGTGGTTAAATATGTTGGATGTTACACGAACAAAAAATATAATCATGAATATAAATTTCTCTTTAAATAAAAAAATTAAAATCAAAATTAAAAAATTGTTAAATAATAATTAAATGAAAAAAAAAAATTTTATCTGAGATAAAATAATGATTTATAAAATTTTTTTAACAGTTTTACGTTTTTTAATGCGTAAATTTTATTTATAGTTAATAATTGTATGATTTTTGGATATTTTAATTTTTTTATGAATTTTTTTTCATGGTTGTTTATTTATTAAATTTTTTTTAAGTAAAAAAAACATAGTAAACACACTTTTTTTCTTGTTTGCATAAATACTAAATTTATTTTCTAAGATATCCAACTAAACTGGGTCAAAATTATAATTAAACTATGTAGCGCGAACCCATGGATTATACACGCGGTCAATAATCTATAGAACAATAGCTATTAGCATGTGGGATGTGCAAAAATCATGAAAATACAAAAATGTTTTCACTAACTGTACATCTTGACACGTTTGCACGGTCCGAAAATTCGGGAAGAACTGGCGTCGTGGTCGACAGTATTGATTTTTCAGTGACTGATATTATATCAGTACACGTCAGAGATATCAAAAAGCAATTAAATATTATCGACAGAGCTTGGCTCAACGGTATTCCCCACGAAATCTATTTCAGTTCTTGCATTTTTGGTCAGTGCGAACGTCTCGAGTGAGTAAAACTCTGCACATTGCCATATTTCGCTAATTTTTAATTCTAAAACTATCGAATTTCGTGAAAAGTCAAAAAAGTTATTGACTAAGTAAGTATTATTTATCCTCAATTTATGTTAACACGTGCATAGAAAAAATTTTAAGACGTTTAATTAAGATAGAAACTTCTTTCTTTTTCACTAAAATTATCTCAAACTGAACCCTTCGGAAATCTTCGCGGTTTTTCGATAATCACTCGATAAATAACCAAAATAACAAAAAAAATTAGAGAATCAAAATAATTGGACATAAAATTTCTCACAAAATACATCCGCAAAACTTTTTCGTATCTCTCTTAGTTTTTGAAATATTTCAATTTTTTAAAAATTCTTATTTTTCAAAATATCTCAAAAACAAATCGAAATATCAAAAAAATTTACTCCACATTTTTTGTAGAAAATTAAATTTACCATCATTTAACTAGAATAATTTTTTTTGCTATCTCGTTTATTTACTGAGTTACGGGTCATTAACGAAAAAAAATATTTAAAACCGCTGTTGGTATAAAAGGTAGTGGGAATAGAAAAATTCATCCAACTAAAATGGAGGTAGGAAATGTTTTTTTTTTTACAGAAATACCGAATGAAATTTTGATTGGAATGACATCAGAATTTGATGGATAGAACAATAGTATTGTTTTAGACTGACACAATGTAGAATTTCGAAATTGCCTTTAGGTTAGTAACAGAGAATTCTCTAGAACCTATGTTTGCATGCACTTGAGTGGCGTATAATTGCACGTAATGCATGAACGAGCGTCGCTCGAGGGCAATTCAATGCGAGTATGTGCGTATCCACAAGTGCCAGTGTGTATAAAGCTTTTCTGTTCGATCCCTACAAAGGGCTGTTCGAGTAATGCTAATTAAAATATTCCCCTGAAAACATTGACAACGCCAACGAAAATTCAAACTAAAATCGAGATTTGTTTGCACAATAAATTTCTTTGATGTGTTCCTCATTGCAGTTTGATTATTTGCACTAGTTCAAACGAGAACGCGCCACTTTATGAACGCTAGTATTTGATTTATGATGATAAAATGGTCTCTAATGTGTTTACAATAGTTTGAACCGGTGGTAAGTTTAATGATTTGATAATTAGGATAAGCAGCGAGATCCAGATATGGCACATGGCCCTCGATTACGCTCTTGCGGTGCTCAAGCGGCATGCAGTAATTATGTTGGGATAGGAATATTGAATTGGTGCCCGAACTCGCTAATATAACTTGGCCAATGGCATCAGCGAGGGTGCGTTGATGATGCACAACCTCAATCACGGTTAATCAATTCTCCATGGTCGATTATCAACACTAAATTGGCAATTGCCACTAAGCGTAGAAAATACCTTTTGTCTATATTTACCCATGAACAAACTTGCTATATCGTGACACTAATGCCAACGATGATTTTACTTTTTTTAATGACGTGTAACTCAGTAAATAAACGAGATAGCAAAAAAAATTATTCTGAATAAATGATGGTAAATTAAATTTTCTACGAAAAATATAGAGTAAATTTTTTTGATATATCGATTCGTTTTCGAGATATTTTGAAAAATACGAATTTTCAAAAAATCGAAATATCTAAAAAACTAAGAAAAATATGAAAAAGTTTTGCTGATGTTTTTTTTGAGAAATTTTATGTTTAATTATTTTGATTATATAAAATTTTTTATTATCTTGCTTTGTTACCGAGTTATCGCTAAAAAACCGGCAAGAT
The DNA here is from genome assembly GCA_002156465.1 of Macrocentrus cingulum. NCBI lineage: Eukaryota > Metazoa > Arthropoda > Insecta > Hymenoptera > Braconidae > Macrocentrus > Macrocentrus cingulum. Next base: position 34,626 of record MVJL01006855.1, on the reverse strand, counting down.
ATTCTACGGGTTCAATTTTAAATAATTTTAGTGAAATAAAAAGTGTTTAAATCTCGATAAAACACTTTAAAATTTATTTTAGGCGTTAATATAAATTAAAAATAAATAATTGTTTACGATTTAAAAATTTTATAATTTAAAAATTTTCTGAAATTCGTTTAATTCAATATCATACACAAATTTGATTATTTTCAGTGTAGAGAATGTATGAAAATTTTTTTTATTTAATTTCAAATTCAATTTAACATTCTATTAGCCCTTGTCAGCTCATTGCCTAATGTAAACTAAGGAGGCGACTGGATCAATTATGCACAAAGGCCGATTGTGTCACAGGGTCTAACGGAGAGAAACTTGCCTAGGCTAAGTGGTAGCTAAAGCTCTGTTAACAATACCAAATTGTACTCTAAACATAATTTGCTGTTAAATCAACAATCCTAAAAGCTCATTTAAAATATTTCAACTATATTTTTCCTAAAAAATTCAAAAATTTCGCATCGAAAACGCATAAAAAAAATGTCAGTATATAATTGACTTAATTTTTTTTCAGTGTGTAACTGTCTTCTAAATTAGTCAATTATATTTATATTAAATAAATAAAATATTACTTCAAATATATTACTATTAGTTAAAATTGACAGCTTGATTCTACCCTCTATTTTCGTTGGATATTAAAATTGATGAAATATTTAAAATGAATGAAAATCCGATGAGTTAAAGCGAAGAGAATAAAGCTCGAGTGAGTACATTACAGTACAGCTAGTATACTAGGACATTAAGCTCACGAGAGCTAACGCGTCTTCATTTCATCAATCTTGTACGAGAACGCGAGTTTTTATTCCTAGTGGAGAATGTTGTGTGCGGTGAACTGCTCGCATTAACATTTAAATTTTTAATAAACTGTACACCATATCTACCATATATTCAGTAGGTATATAGCAGATAGTAGAGTTTAAAAAATTATAAACCATCGCTACTGCGGTCAGGTATTTCATTTGCTTGTATAAAGCATAAACAATTCGCGACTAACCATATAGGAAGGAAATCATTAAATTTGTATGTCTGGCTATAACGTAGAAGATAAAAAAAAACAACATATTTAAAACTACCTCTGGAAAATATAATGCAAAAAATCATTTACCTTTTTTCTTTTAATAATTTTTACTTTTAATTAATCATTTAAATAAATTAAAATATGTAGCGTGTATTTAACGTGAGTTTATGACCATTAAAACTTTTAAAATACTGGAAAACCTCGAGATAACAATTCAATTGAGCGATGAATTTACGCAGTTATCGTTTTTTAAGCTCAAAAAAAATTTTTTTTAACTTGCATTTTACAAATTAATATTGAAAATTGTTATTATATCACTTTAAAAATTTTTTCTGGTTGTTTTTACAACATATTGTACGTATGAATTAGTTGGATATAAAATATGGATGGTTTAAAAGTGCAAAATTCAATAAATGAGCGGAAATACTGAAACTTTACTTTATATTTGAGTTACTCATTTATAACAGAAATAATTCATTTTATCCGGTGATTGGTAATAAATTACTCATTTAGCAATCAAACAACTCAGTTGTTAAATTGAAATATCACTATAATTGAATTACAACACGAATATATAAGTAATAAGATATTTTCGTATTCTGGAGATATAAAGCAATCAATATGAAATTTTCAGTATATGGATAGACATGAATTAGAAATGAAGTTATATAGTGATGGAATATGCACTTTCGTATATAAATAATGTGGCCTATATTCCGAAGCATCGGAAAAGATGGTTTGCCGCACACAAAGAAAGTTTGGTATGTACAGTTGAAGGGACGAGAAACTTGGTTATAATGCCACCCTGTGCTATAGTATACCTTTTGCAAAGGCTTTTGGCCCAAGTATAACTTTTCACGGGAGCTTACTCAGCACTTTGGATATTTCTTTGAATGGAGATCTGTGCCATGCGATAAGCCAAAGTGTCATGTATTCGCCAGTCCAACGAGAGCTACCCTTTTCATCCATGAGTACACGACCTAACCGTATACTTCTTGCCACCCGATTTTTTCACCTCTTTGTTCCAGTCCACATGCAATAGTTAAGGCACTTTTAAAAATACAGCATAGAGTACACACGTCTTTTAGCTATTGTTATATATAAAAAGTTTATAATTTATTTTTAAAAAGTCATATAAGTTAAATTTAATATTGGAAAAAACGCATATACAGTAGGGTGGCCCGAAAAAAATAATTATTCTTGTTTTTTTGGGTCTTGTTTAGTAAAAAAAAAACATGATTTATATTATTCTAAGAGTCTTGTAGTCGTTATAGTCGCTCACGAATTTTGAAATCTCAAAAAAAAGTCAAAATATGATTGAAGAAAATTTTTTTTTCTTTCATTTTTCGTTCATAACTCAGTCTTGATGATAAATAAACAGATTTTGATGAATTTAAAGTAATTTTATAAAGAATTATTAGCGGAATGGAGTTTACGCAAAAATTTTGGACGTAAAAAATGAAAATAAATCATTGATTATAACTAATAAATAAAATTAGGACGTATAACATTTTTTTTTAATGGAGATTTAAGTGTAGAAAAAAAAGAGTTTAACTAGAAATTTTAGTAAAAATGAACCAGGCGAGTAAAAAGCGAGTGTACAAAATGGAAAATTCAAACAACCCTATTGTATGTTTTAGAGTGGACATCAAATACAGAATTTTAATTGATTTTATAAAATTATTAATTCATGATGTAGCATCGTTATCATGTTCGTTTTGAAGCGCTTGGTGGAATATCAATCTGGAAAATCTCATTAACAGTGATTAGCAGCTTACAATCTCCGGATTTTATCACATGCTATCCCACGCACGACCACTTCCGGCATTTGGTGGTTAACACGGACTCACGCCTTGTCCGCATTGCTACATTTCACCGCAGGATACAATTAGATAATCCACGTCAGATAATTATTTTTCAATTGATTATTTAATTGCCTTTTGGGATTTATCTGAAAAAAATCTCTAAATTTAGTTGTTGAAGAATATACTAAAAAATTCATGATGGCTTTTGTAACATCAATTTAAAAAGAATTTTCAGTTTTTCATGTTTTATAGGTATTTATTAAAGGTGTAATATTTTTTTTATACGGATGACTGTAAAAATGTCCATTTCGTGAAAGTTGTAATAATTTTTAAGGGATAAAAGAAATTTTTTCAATTTTTTTCTGCAATATTTTATAGGGTGTATTTTTGCGCATGAACTTGTTTTTAGTAGTTAAAAAATTTTCAATATATAAGATCGAGTCAACAGCGTTGGAAACAATAGCGGTTTCGATTTCACTCGCGTGGAAGTACGCGCGTATTGTCAAGGCGTGAAATATTTATATTCAAATTCAATTGTGCTATATTATATATGATACACGTCCGTGACATTTTTTTTTCTACAGAGCATTTTAAAAACATCCATTATAAAAAACCTGTTATTTTTGTTATTTCATTTTTATTTCAACTGTTTGCGAATGAAATATATTCATTTTAATCGACTGTCCACGTTGCTGCGTGCGGCTAGACAGGATGATCGTTAGCCGAATATTTTCATGATGTATGCATCGCAGCAACAAAAAAAAAAAACAATACGCAAAAGCATTAAATTCAAATGGAAAAATGTGTTGGATAACGAGCATAAAATATTTACTGTTTAAAAAATTTTTCCCACAAAAAATAAATAAAACAAAAAAGACATAAAATATTTTATTCACAATTTTTACGATTTTTCTTTCATATTTATTAATTATTTTCATGTTTGAAATGAATAATAATGTGAAATAATTATTGAACTATTTGTAGAGTATAATATTTTCACCATTTACAACCCTCAAAAAATTTAATGCTCCATAAATTATACAATTCCAACAATCATCATCTTGCAAAATCGTAAAATTAAAATGGATATTTTAGGTCATGAAATTTATACATATATATATATAACTATCATTAAATGGTTTACGACCATCAAAAGCAATGTGTAGTAGTAAAATTCCAATGAATATACAAAATGTTGGTAGCATAGTCATAAATTTTTGAGAGGCTAGGGAAAACTACAGTTAAACATCAGAAAAAACTTGAAAAAAAAAATGTTTTTAACCATTGTAAAGTTTGTATTAGCTTCAATAAAGCTTAGAAAACGTTAAAGAAACATCAAATAAACGAATTTAGAATTTTTTTCTTAAAATTTAACGTATATATTGTGACGTGGAGCGCTATTTTTCCCCGCGCGTAGTTCCCACCAGGACGCTGCCCCCCACTCGACGATGGCCGAAACACCGTGGCCCTTATAGCCACCAGCAACGCACGGCACTCTTGTGTCGAAATGTGATCGAGCCGGTTGCTCTGATAATTAGTATTTAGTTCATTCTAAGTCCAGTTAGCCTGAACTGTGAGAAAAAAGGCATATAACCTACTAGAGTGGGCTATAGAACTACGTGTGCATAATTCCACGAGCCTATAGTCCTGCATTTCCTGGTACACCCGTCCGACGGAGGAGAAACCTGTGGATTCACTGAGGAAACCTCATCACCAGGTATTGTGTCACAGCTCTTCTTCCTGAGGACAGTTTAGGAGAGTCATAAAGGAGGATTTGGTTAGTAGTTCGGGGACTAGTATGAGTTGATGGAGGTCAGGTGATTTACCGCGTGCTTATTCCGTGTGTGAGAGAGAGAGAGAGGGAGAAAACACTACTCTCAACTACATACTTTAGTTCACTTCATCCACCATTGGTCAGGTGATTTACCGCGTGCTTATTCCGTGTGTGAGAGAGAGAGAGAGGGAGAAAACACTACTCTCAACTACATACTTTAGTTCACTTCATCCACCATAGAATCATTCCCTTTGCTAACAGTTGTATAGAGTCTCTATTTTACCCAGCTTGTACGATACTAACCGATATTTGCTCTGTATCGAGTCTGTCAAGGAACAAAACTCAAGCTTGTACCTAATTACTAACGCTATTTGAATACAGACTGTTATCTTGTTGATCTAAATTACCGAATATTCACTCTCTCTTTCCACCCCCCAAACTATAGTCTTTTCAGAGGCTCAAGGTAATTATCACATAGTAATTACCACCTAGATAAACCATAACATACTTTTGTGCACGGCTCGAACAAATCAACCTGCCGCGTCACAAATTGGCGACCCTGCCAGGATCGTCTCGCCTAGGACGCGTTTACGTTGCCGTCGATCCTTAAAACTTAGTTAAAATTATAAAATTATTGTAAAATAACATCGTATAAAAATTTCCTATAGCGTTGACAAACTTGCCCTTGGAGGAAATTCACTCTCAAATATTTCTATTGTGTGCTTATCTATTGCTTGGCCTGTATTTTCTACCTTTGTTCCTTTTGTACTACGGATTAAAATTATCGATCGAAACCGTGGCTCGCTCGACGCACATCAAGGACTGGCAGTGACGCACAGTCACAGTAAAAGACAGAAAATACCAAAACAAATAATTTCTACGCACAAAATCTTTGTCCGAGCAATAGCCCGCTCGTACGTAATCACGTACGTGGCTCTATAGACTGACTTAAAAATACGTGAAACAATTCACGGTCATTCGCGATCACTGTATTTCCTCCTAAACCAATCATCAAGCCCCTGATCATACTCAACTACCTGGTCAGGTGATTTACCGCGTGCTTATTCCGTGTGTGAGAGAGAGAGAGAGAGAGAAAACACTACTCTCAACTACATACTTTAGTTCACTTCATCCACCATAGAATCATTCCCTTTGCTAACAGTTGTATAGAGTCTCTATTTCACCCAGCTTGTACGATACTAACCGATATTTGCTCTGTATCGAGTCTGTCAAGGAACAAAACTCAAGCTTGTACCTAATTACTAACGCTATTTGAATACAGACTGTTATCTTGTTGATCTAAATTACCGAATATTCACTCTCTCTTTCCACCCCCCAAACTATAGTCTTTTCAGAGGCTCAAGGTAATTATCACATAGTAATTACCACCTAGATAAACCATAACATACTTTTGTGCACGGCACGAACAGATCAACCTGCCGCGTCACAATATAAAATATTAGACATCAAATAATCCGAAGTTTTGATTATTTTCCAAGCGTAAAAGCGTGAAATTCTGTTTAGACACCTGCTTAATCTACTCAATAAGTAATTAAATAATTTGTTTCACGCATATTTAACCGAGGAAAAAATTGAAAAATTAAATTACACTGACGAGCGGCAATCAAGATGCAATCAACCTCCTTCGATCACACTCATCACTGATGATGTCGCTTGGGCTTTTGTTAACAAGGTGTTATCATTAGCCAAAAGTTTGTCACGAGAAGCTACGCCTCTTCTCTATCACACTTGCTCTGTCAGGGATTATCGAGGATTTTGTAGTGCTGCCGGAAAATTCGTGGATCAGTGACGTTAATTTCACGCGACAGTGATCATTCATTGCCTATTCTACCATGATATAAATTTTCTTCGTCTATTTTTCCAATAAATTCACACGTTATTGAAGCTAATTTTCATTAGAAATCGTTCAACTATCACTTAATCCATCTGTCACATTACAAAACTATATTAACATTTACCAAACGCAAATTACATCATTATCTAATTAATATAGAGAAAAACTGCGTATAATTTTAGTGATTTTTCATGAATTTTTTACTGCATGAGAAATGTATTTGTTTGTATAACTGAAACGACGTTATGTTGTTGGTGAATTTTGTTTTTGTTTTTTTTACTCTCTAGATTACGTGACTATTTCCCGCACGAATTTGGGATTTAGACAGTAGGCGATGGTCTTTAAAACGACGCGAGGATTCTATAGATTTTGTTGAGTGCCTTCAAAACTCTGTAAATTATCTGCAGAAAAAATATCAATCCTAAGCGAAACATTTAACACTATATTACATGGCTAGCTAGAAGAAAAGATCATTTTTCCTCGGTTGTATAGTATTGTGACGTATATTTTATTGGAGAGATATTAATTAAGAACAAATAATGCGAAGAACTAGTCATTATCAATCCTCAATTTGTCTACCCGCATTTACACAATCCGAGAGCGACCACTAAGAATGCTCGTACGGAGCCACATTTTAGAGGGTTCTTCAAATTCGAAAATCAATTAAAATACACCGTTCTACACCTATCCTCCCTTTAATCTCCCACACCCTTATTTCTTAACTAATCCAATCTATATTTTATACCACGATATCCAAATAGGAGAATCATTGAAAATCAAGAGACAATATTTGAAATAGCTGGAAATTTGATAAACAAACTATTGATCAACCTAGTAAAGTTGAATCCAAACACTCTGATGATTTTCCAGCTACTAAAAACAACTGAAACACTCAATAAAATTAGTAATTTGTGTGTTCTATTAACATATTCGAGTCATGAATAGTGGTAAATACTTGAATTAACAGTCCGGATGGCAGGAAGCGTAGTAAAAATATAGGATTGAGAGTTTTAAAGCTCTTGACGTGTAAAATAACTAATGACTGTTTCGAGAGGGAGTGAATGGGCCGGGTGCAGGAGTTTGAAAAAGTTTCGGCTATATCACGCGATCAGTTGGCCTCGTTCAGTGATGTGATAAAAGGTAATTGGTATCACATGTACTCGACACTGCTCTGTTAATTAGCGATGCAAAGTCCTTGTATCTGAATGATAATCAGGTTTGAGTGCTGATGGCAGGTGAAGTTGAATCAATAGAATGTGAACAAGCGCGAGTATTGACGAAAAGGGTGCACAGAGAACTGCTTGCGACAGATGACATCACTCCACTTGCACACGACGACAACGGCTAATTAGCCGCGATACTTGAATGCATGCCCGTAGTCGAGTAAAATAGCCAAGGACTCCGATGCGGATGCAATCGATGCGTCCATCAACTATCGACCCTTGGATGAGCTTCATATGGTCAGGCTTGTTCCAGGATAGGTACTCAGTCACTCTACGACTATCTGCGTTTGACGTTTACTGGCTCACGCGTCACCGGCTCGCGCTATTGTCGCTGTGACGCTTTGTTGAGAGATGGACATGGAGAGTGGAAATTTAGATGTGTGACAAGCATTCGATCAAGCTCCATTAGCTCATCGTCCTGTCAAAACTCATTTTACTAATGGTGTCAAGTTCAGACAGATTGTTCTAGGTAATTTCCGGGGGTACGAGTATATTAGAAAAAAAACATTATGTGTCACCCGGGTTTGAAACGTGTTTGAAACTACTGCTTCGTGGATATTTTGAAATTTTTGTGACGTTTTTTTTTAGTTTTTAGTTGATAACTCTGTAACTAAGCGTGATAATGAAAAATGTTATTTCAATAAAATTATTGAGAATTAATTTATCTATAAAAAAGTTTATATTAACTTTTTTTGTATTTTTCTTAGTTTTTGAGATATTATCAGTTTTTTAAAAATCTTATTTTTGTTAATATTTAAAAAATTTAAAGCTATGTGAAAAAAATTTATTTTAGTTAGTTTAGAGTTATTTGTAGAGAATTATATGTAAAATTATTCAATTTTTTGTTATCTTGATTATTTAACGGGTTATTGAAAAAAAAAAACTTAAAAATTACTGAATATTGAAGTGAATTAAAAATACTTTTATTTGATTTCTATAACATTTTTCTTTATTTCGCGTATTTTCTGAGTTATCAGCATATTAACGAAAGAAACTATAAACTATATACCCTTTGTAATACATTACGAATCCCATATCTAAAAAATTAAATGATTTTTAATAAATACAGACTAGATTTTTGGAGATACAGATGGAAATTACAGTTGGGATTGTAATATGCTACCTTAAAAGTGACAGTCTATTAAATTTTTCGTTATATATGACAACTGAATGACAATGAGGGAAATATTAAATTTCAGTCACGTACTACAGGTTATAATAATATCATACATTATACCAGTTTGCTTTAGGTTAATATCAAGTGAAGTTGATGCTATACCTGACGACACGTTTCATTTGCATTCTTTTCGGGAAGACTGGCGGCGTTTCTCCTGGGATTGCAACTCCACTGCCTTCATTCCAGGGAGCTTCGAGATGGAAACCATTGGAGGCAGAAATTAAATTTCAAGGGTGACGCGGTGAATGCCAAGTAGTAAAGAGCTTCATCGACAAGCGAGCTACATGTCAAATGAAAAAATATGTTTCGCATGCGTAGAAATAGCGCGGTTAAAGTGAAACAACGGCGTGACGAACAACACCTCACAATCACCTTTCACACATGCTTTGCAGACCGAGAAGTCACTGCGAAGATTTGTATGTAGTCTCTCAAGAGACTAAGCACGCTTTTTTTACAGTATGTCTAGTCCATTCTCAAAAGCCTCTACTCTCTTTTGCCTATACACCTTGAGGATCCCAGGAGAACTTGTACCTCAGACTCATCCTGGCTCTCTAGACATCGCTACTACGTGACTGCACACGTGAAGCTCCAACATTTGCTTGTGCTCGGAAAGGTTGATGGAAACTAGCGCATCTAAATTATTCATGATATTCTAAGATAAACATGAAAACAATCAAAATAATTAAAGTTTTCTAAGTTTAAGATAAATCTTGTAGAATTTATATTACAAAAAAATTTTTTTTACAATTGCTAGCATTAAAAAAAACAACAACAATTTTTTCTACATATCGACAAAATAACAAAAAAAAAAACAGAAAAACATTTGTGCATACTGATATTATAGATTCGACAATTATTCATTTTTTAGATTTAAAAAATTTCTGCATGAAAATTTATAAATCTCGGTTTAAGCGGCTTAATAATTCGATGAAATTGACGTATCGTAAAAATCCTATGTTTTTTTGATGCAAAAGTCGTCTTTTTTCGATACAAATCACAATTTTTTCGATATAAGCAACGGATTTTAATTGAATTTTAGTTGAAAATATTTTTTAGTGTTATGTTTTCGTGGGAAAATACTGTTTAACCATTTTTTTTATCCAACTAAAATAAATTTAACCAATTTTAAACTAGAAGAATAACTTATATCGATAAATTTATAGAAAAAACCGAGAAAACTCATTCTATGATGATGAGTTAAAATTTATTTCTATTATTTTTTTGATTAATATTTCACAAATCCCTCATGCAGAAAGCCAATTTTATTAAAACTATACCGCTATATGTGGTTTATAGTTTAACCAATTATTTTTAGATGAATTTTCATCAAGAAAAACAGAGAAATATCCTAAAAGTCACGTTTGAATGCATGAGTAATCATCATTTATCTGTTTCTTAGGTTAAAGCATCGACGACTGGCGCAGTCTTGATAGTGCGAATGATCAATACGTATATTAAGTTGCAATTATAGGGCCGAGTGAGCTAGAATGGTGAAAGCTCTCTCGCTCGATTCAAAGTACATCCATTTACTCGATAATAGCATTGGCCTTTGTGAAGCCTGCGAATGGTCTACTATACTCAGATGCAAGAGACTTTGATGGAGGTTGCTATACCTCTTCAGATGTCTCGACGACTCTCGAAGTAAGTTTCTCTTTACAAATACACACTGCGCAAACTATGAGGCTTGCTATTTGAAATCTTCATCACTCATGTTTTCTACGAGTATGCTTACAGGCGATCACTTTTGTGGGGGCTTGGTCCACCGAGTATGCGCCGCAGTAATGAATTTACCGGAAGATGCACTTTCCCATTACTCCAGAGATGGTTAAGCACCGAGCTAAGTGCTCGGTAAGATGCAACTCATGGCAAACTGCGACATATTCATGCAAGCTACTCTCTCCTGTTTTACTCGCTTTCGTGAAAGGATTCTTAGTGCTTTAATTAAATTGTTATAATTCTATTTGATGAAGAAACAAAATTTTTTAGATAGTAAATATACCAATATATCTATTTAATGGCTAATGGAAATGTTCAATCATGACTGGGCGAATTTAAACGATAAATTTAAGTTGCATGAAGTTTGATGGAGTCATTCAAACCCTTTGAAACTTAGTCAATAAATCTATTTCCAAAGAGTGCCATGTCAGAGACCGGGGCGTTTTTCTTTCAGAAAATACCAAGTTTTATGCTCGATTCTAGTGTCATCAGAATTGGCTCGTAAAAAAAAAATACCCTTGGAAGCCACTCTATATATATTTTCATGAAGTACTTAAAAAACTTTAATCTTTCGAGTTAGTATGTGTGTGTATAAATATAGGTTAAATGCATCACGCATTCTTGAATTTATTCACACAGATTTTTCACCATTTCCGTGGCGCACGACCGTTTGCCTAGGTGCTTCAGGCATTTGTCCAACGACCCTCTTATCGTTCTAGATTTATCACTTACTTTTGTTATTCCCATCAGCCTTCCTTTAATGTTTGCTTTTTTTTTTTTAGTTTTCATCTTTGTGCACTCGCTCAACGTCACATATACCCTTCGACACACATATTTTAGTCATACTCAACTAGAATTCCTCTGCTTCACGTCGTCAACATGAAATACCATTCTCTATGAATATTTTCGAGGCTTCAGGCTACAGCAAGATGTGAGTGCAAGCAGCATCTTCCGGTTTTTTTATAATATCAACTTTGAATTTTACATTCTGTTCCGTTATTTTCGTATGAATAACTGGAATTACTAACTACATTTTGTTGTAAAATATGTTTTTACAGTGGAATTTATTTAAAAAATATTTTTTTAATCAATTTTAAATACATTTTTTGGCTTTAAAAGTAAAAAAATCGATTTGAAAGATTTTTTTTTTTGTTAAATATTTTTTTAACTATTGGTTTTTATGAAAAATTGTTTATTAACAAAATTTTTGGGAAATTAAATTCTCCACTTTTTTTATATGAAACATTTTTTTCTATATAATTAATTCACGTTGAGTTAAACTAATTTTAAAATACATAGGGTCGTAAAAAATGTAAATAAATCATGGATTATAACTAAATAAAAGAAATAGAACGTATAAAATTTTTTTAAATAAAAGGTTATAAGTGTCGTGAATAGAAAAAAAAAATTTACACACTAATTGAATCAAAATTTATCGACTACCATGTTATTTTAACTAAAAATATGAATAAAAATGGTCTAAACGAGTGTAGAGCATCCTATTGTTTTGTATAAAAAGCGTACAAAAAGTTTTACTTGGATTAAGATTCAGTAAAAACCACAGAAAAAAAATTTCCTAACAAAAATTATTCGCTAAAACTATAGTAAAACACAAAATAACAGTAATTTCTTAGAATTATTATATCTTATATAGAAACAAAAAAATGTATTCCATTTTTTCTAGCACTTTACACGAGTTTTCAGACACAAAGAGCTCAGATACTATCTTCTAAATAAAGAAATGGCATCGTGAGTGCTACGATTATGTAGCCATTTTCATTTCGTTGCATGAGAGCTTGAAAGTAAGCAAAGGAAAAAAAAAAAAAAAGTGAAATAAAACTCTTCCTTCGTGGGAAAGACCTCAATTTCCTTCTCTGATACTTTCGTTGCTCGCTCGGCAATCAGTAAAAATGGCGTTGAATTTTTTTGAAACAATATCTGGCAGGAATACAAATTTTTAAATATTTCTCTATTTCACTGACAATAAAATTCTCCAATTTTTTTTTATTCCAAGCAGTTTAAAATGTTATACAGTTATAGTTTAGTATATGGAGCATGAGAAACCGTGTCTACATGCCGGCTGTGGCACACCCCTGCTATATACCAGCAAACTCAGAACTTGAAGTTTATTAAGATTAACAGCTTTATTCATAGTAATTCGGGGCTTTTTGGTGTAAGCACCAGTTGTGCGGAAAGAATGAGTTTAAAGTCGTCTAGCATTACTGTTTTACATTACAATACACGAAAACTTCAAAAAGATTTTAATAATTCTGACACGTTGTTTATAACTTTTGTATAATTTAATTTAAATTTAAAAATAAAGAATGAAAAAAAAAATTTTTTAACATTTCAATCGATCAAAATATCATGTTAATGTTGTTAAAAAATTTTTTTATTGTTGAATTTAATGTTTTATAGTTGCAATTAATTTTTTTTTTTTCACTAAATTTGTCAGTCAAGAAAATTTTCTCTATTTCATCATCGCTTGCTAATGACATATTTCACCTTCTAAATGTGTTTACATCTGTTTTCACAGTGACAGCGCCTCTCATCAAGCACATGAATTATTACCAGGACGGGAAAATTGTGGTTGTAACAAGTTCAACGGCATCTATATTTCTCGAGAGTTTAGCAGGCTCTCATTTGTGTGATTAAAGGCCGGAAAATGAAATAAAAGTGGGTGAGCACAAGGGGATTAGTTGGATATTATGGAAAAAAGTGAAGTATCGATGAAGCCTCTATATTCAGTGGTATTACGAGTCCAAAAGCAATAAGCTTGCGCTTCTAATGCCTCTTGGCTGGTTCGTACTTGTACCATAACGACCAGAGTTTCTCGGCAGCAGTTTCTAACGATCTAGAGAGTTAATTATGATACACTACGCGACGGAAAGGACATCTTCGAGCTTTATTAGTTTATGATTTATATGAAATTCTAATTTACTAGGAATTATTATCCTAGAATGAGTTAAGGCAGTGCTAGCGTACTTTTAGCCTCGAAAAAAACGATTAAAATATTCGATAGGAAGGTAAACTCTTGATGAAAAATTAATACATGTCGCAGAAGGTATTTTAGATACTGAAAAATAGAAAAAAAACATTTTTGGCTGACATAATAACGTTTATTCCACTGAATCGACGTGGAAATTGCTGAAATAATTTATTAAAGTAGTTACTAATTTTTTTTTCTGTTTTTTCTAACAATTTAATGTGTTTGCAGACTAAATTTCAAAATGTTTATTTCAGATAATGGAGAAAAAAAAAATTTTTGTAACATTTTTCAAGTAGTGTCGCATGGAGGTGTAGCTGTTTTTGTGATTTTTTTTAGTTTTTTACTGATAACTCAATAAGTAAGTGAGATAATGAAAAATGTTATGAGAGTTAAATGATTTGTTATGAAATTTTCTATAAAAAATAAAGAATATATTTTTTTCATATTTTCATTCATTTTCGAGATATTTTGAAAAATAAAAATTTTCAACAACTGGCGGTATCTCGAAAACAAAGGGAGATTAAAAAAAATTTTTTCGACATTTTTTATAGGAAATTTAATGTGAAATTATTTTTGTATTACAATATTTTTTATTATCACCTGTATTTACCGAGTTATCGACAAAAAACCAAAAAAATCGCGATATCTGCTAAATTTTCAAGGGGTACCCCTTGGAAAATTTCATAAAATTTTTCCTCAGAAAAAATTATTTATTTCTTTTTCTCGTATCTGTTTATAACTTACATTATTATTATATATTTTTAAATCCGAGAATTTAAATACAAACTTTGTTATGAAAAACAAAAAGACGAGAGAAAAACAGAGTTGAGGAAATAAAATTTCAAAATTATGAATATAACACTTGTCTCTCTGCTGATGTCGGAGAGTATTTTCATCAGTGCATCATTATCTTTTTGCATGAGAGGATACGAGGTGACAAAATTTATTTTATCCAGCAGAGTGAGAACGAGCGAAATTTTGCTAGAATAATTTTCATTACCAGCTCTTGGCAATAGCAAGAGAGAGGAAATGTTTCCAACTTTCCCTAACGAAGTCATGGGGTGCACCAAAGTATGTACCCTTTGTAAGAGAGGCCACGGAGATAATCCAGAATAATTTCCGTAGGAAAGATGACTGCACGAACCTATACACACATAAAATTCCATGCGTCGATCCTTACGTTAAATATTTTAGCTCATCAACAAATATCTCAACTAGTCTTATGATCTATCTACAATATTAACCCACAACAATTAGTAAAAAGTCAATAAACCATTTAAATATAATTTCATTTCATTGCAGTGAATGAAAAAAATTTTCACATCTATATTTCATCTCAGTAATGCCTTAAAGTTATTTAAAACATCAGTTAAAAAATTAAATCAGTGCATAATAACGATTAAAAATAGAATTCATGATCGAAAGTGTTGTATTTTTAGCTTCAATTGTTAATTATTAAAATCATTATTAACATAAAATGTAATTTTTTTTTAAGAAAAAATTTTTTTCCAATCACATTTGTTCGATTTAATGATTTGCAATGATAAAAAATGTCAATAAAAAATTGAATTAATGTAATAAAATACGCGAATGAAATTTTCGACTGTGAAGAAAAGTGAATGGAGTATTATAAAATAATTTTTGTATTTTTGGCCTCAATAAACTACTCATTTCAATAAAATGAGCAAAGTATTTTTAGTTGGATATCACAAGAGTTGACTTATTTAGGGTAAAAGTTCAATTCCATTCATCACATTTCAAATAAGGTCCTTCTTATTTTATCATGACCGAATGGCTGTCTTTCTAAACTTCATTTAGGCAGTTTGGAGAATACCCAAGTTTCCCGTATACTTGTCGATATAAATCACGACTGAACGCGTTGAATACAAATCCGAGGAGCGAGGTGTGCAGTGAGAGCTAAGTAGCGGCACGTTTCAAAGAGTAAAAAAAAAAAAATAATAAAATTGAAAATTGCCTATTGCTAATGAAAAAAATATCAAATTTAAAAAATCGTGTGTTTACGCATTGAAACTTGTTTTTTTTTTTTTGACTGATACTTTTAGATGTCCACTTTGTATAAATAAAATGGAAAATAGCTTGTAATGCTGCAACAGACATACCGCGGTAAATCCCCGGTACTTATTCGAGCGAGAAAAATTTTTCTTCTGAATTTTTTTGCCCTTCATCCGAGCAAGGATGTTCGTCGCAACTCTTCACAAACAATTCTTCAAGAATTGTTCTCTCATTAAAAAAAAAAATTTACTTTTACAGTCTTTTGTATAAATTTATGATTAAACGATTACTCAACGAATTTTAATCGGATGTTTCTTATCCAACTAAAATTTTTCAATCGGATTTATATTTTATTCAGTTTTTTTGCATAGATTATTTTGTTTTCGGTTATCCAAGTTGAGCTGAGTGTTGAATAGATTAATGAATGAGTTGAAAAACGAGAGGAAAAAACACTAGGCATTAAGGATTATATCCAAATAATCCTCAAATCGCCTCGAAATATACAATTTATCCATATTGCGTTGATAAAATGAAATAAATCGAAAAAAAAATTTTTATACACTTAAAAAAATAAATAAATACCATTCATTTAGTTGATAAAAAATATAATAAACGTGATTTAAATTTTGCAACAATATTCAAAATTATAACGAAATTTATGAAATTCAATTTTTTAATTTTTCTTTCGCATTAATATCTCGATAACTCAGTAAATAAGCGTGATAACAAAAAATATTATTCAATATAAATGATAGTAAATAAAATTTCCTACAAAAAATGTAGAATAAAATTTTTCAATATTTTGCTTTAGTTTTGAGATATTTCAAAAATATAAATTGAAAAAAAAATCAGACATTTTCTAAAAACTATATGTGAAAAAAGGAAAACTTCATTCTACATTTTTTTGTATAAAATCTAATAGCGAATTATTGAATTAATAACTTTTTTTTTGTTATCTTGCGTTTTCACAGAGTGATCGTGAAAAAAATCGCGAGGGAAACACGGTGGAGAGATGATTGAATGAACTGGCGCGAGTGGGACATGTTGTTATTAAAGTGGCCAGACTGGAAAAAAATTTTGGCTGGTCATAGCGATGATAACACGCCTATATATATAGCGCACGAATCACGATATCCTTCCGGCAACTTTCTAAAATGAGAGCATGGGACAGGCCGGGCTGCAGGTGCTTGTTCCATGCAAATTCGATTCGCAAGTTCGATGCACAAACGGGGACACAGTGCGCGGCTGGGGTGCACAACGTCCGGCTATGCGTCATCCTCCCGTACATAACGATCCCATACAGCGATATACCTATTGCTTATATACATCGACTGTGCATGTGCAATATTTTTTTCATCTTGCTTGTGTGTCTGGCTGTAGGTATAGCTGTCGAGGGACCTGAATCGCCAATGTGAATTCGCAGAAACTACTTGAAATTCTCCGAGTGTGCGAGCGTGCGCCTTGGCGCGTCTGGACGAAATTGAAAACTCGATTTTTCCAGACTTAGCTTGTGTGCGCGAGCTGTAAGACGAAAGCTAAATCATTCAGATGAGGATTTTACTGGTGGCAATCGTGCAACGAGAGAATAAAAAAAAATTCAGTAAAATTGGAATCTCTGAGAGAAAGAGAGGTTTAATCGATCACATTGCGCAAAAAATATGATAGTGACGTGCAACGTTGTCGTTAAATATATATCTTCTGTGCGCTACTCAATGAATGCTTGTAATTTGTTGGTTAATATTATATGAACTGCGATAATACTCGCTTTGCTGCTGCGCCCGACACTTAGTATTGACAGGGAGGAAAATAAGAAGTCGGAATTATATTGGTAGGTCGTCTATACAATAAAATTTTCAATGACTCATTCTCCCTTATTGAGATACTTAAAATCAAGTTAGAGGATTATAAAATCATAAAAAATCGAAAAAAAAGTTGTGAAAAAAATTTTCCGGGTTAATTTTTCCCCTAAAAATCGAATCAAAATTTTTTTCAATCATTTAATTCATTCAAAGTTTGAAAACTTATTGAAAAAAATATTAATTGTTTTTAAAACTTGAAAGAAAAAAAAAATTTTTTCAAAGTTTTTTCGTTTTTTTTTTTTTAAATATACGATTTTTAAAATTTTATACATCGAATTCAATGGATAAAAAAAATTGAAAATAAATTATTTTTGATATTTCACACCCCTTGCAAGTAAAGAATTAGTAAAATAATTTTTTTTATATTGATAAAAAGAATTTTTAAAAAATTTTAATATCTAAAACTTTTTCAAAATCATTTTTATGCGTGAGAAAAATGATAAAAAAAAGTTTTTTAATGGAGAATTGTTGTTTTTTTGCAATTTTTTAATATACTTATAAATTGGGAGAAAAATTGGGTAATTTATTTTGGGGATTAATTAATCGAGATAATTATATTTAGATGATGGAGAATTTTATGCAGCCTCGTTAGTCTACAGCGTGTAGCTAACAGATTTACCTGTTAATGGAATACAATGTGAGATGAGAGCTGTGTATAATTATGTGTAATTAAATTAGAAATTCAGGTTTGAAAATTGGGGAATAAAATTTCTATGACTGATAAATTTATTCAAATCCTTTTCCAATCTCGCGTGACTGTATCCCAACCTATATATTACACTGCATATATATACGAATTCATGATTCTCATCGCTATTACGTTCTTGACGGTGGTTTACAGTCGCACGTCGGCAGGAGAGTGCTGTCGAGTGAACTCGTAAATTGTTCTATACGAATCATTTCCATATAGATTTTACATCACCGCAAAAGTCGACGAGTGGCCTCTTGTGTGATTTATCTCCCTACCGGGGCAAATCTATAAACATAGGACCGATTGTATTCTGATGTACATGCATATACTCTGCTCGGCCCACACAAAGTCTCTTTACGGCTGCAAAAAAAAAAAAACGAACTAAATAAATGAATAAATATTCGTGAATTCAAACAAAAAAAAAAAATTCGTATACCATCAATTCTTTACGACTCAACCAAATATATACACTGAATGCAAAATTTAATTATTTTACATGACAAAAAAATTTTTTATTACCACTCTAAAATTATTTGGCTGAGAGCTTACAAAATTTACTTAAAAAAAAAATAATTTAATGAGAAAACCGGAATGTGAAAAACAAGATAAATCTGTTTTAATGTTATAAAAAAATTCGTGAAATTGCAAAATGCAATAAGCACTCCTAGAGACGTCCACACTCACCAAAAATCCGGGAAGAACCTGTCAGTTTTTAAGGGAAAGTCCGTTAAGTCCGAGTTAATCGATAATTACTGTGATATCTCTGACGTGTACTAATAAAATAGCAGGCACTGAAAAATCAATACTCTCGATTACGACGCCAGTTATTCCCGGGCTTTTGGAGAATGCAGACAGATGTGTCAATAGTTTACTATTTTCGAGCGATATGCCATGGCCACAGTAACACTGAACTCGCGAGAGCGCGCTGAGCATTGTATTTCGTGAAAATATTGTGAAAAAAAATTTTTCTAGCAGTTTCTCAAGAATGTCCATGCCCTGTGAACCTAGAAGAATAACTTAAATCAATGAACGTAAGAAAAAAAACCCCAAAAAAACTCATTCCAAGTAAATATACCAGGCAAAAAATACATTTATAAGTAAATCAAAATATTTTGCGCAGTAGTTGAATAAAATAAAATATTGAAAACAAAAAAACATCAACTAGACATCAAGCGTGAATAGGCAATAAAAATGTGCTAGTCGAGGATGTGGGTTCTAACGGGTTTAAACATCAAAGTGCACACCCGTATATGCAGGCGGCGGCAACGGAGACTCAACGGTGCTTGGCGACGAATGTAAAGGGCGACGTTTGAGTGCAATAGAACCTCATGGGTCATAGACAAATCACAAGGCTCCTGTGGGAAAGTCCTCCTTAATTGAGTATCCTTGTCGGAATAAGCGGGCTTGACAAGATGTATAGTTTCTAATTCAGCGCATTCATGTAGTGAGACGTATCCCTGGGGCGCTCATATACGTCCAGCAATTCTGCAAGCTCATTGATTAGTCGTGGCCAACTTTATTGGCGGGGTTTTTCCGACAAGGCAGTGTGCAGCGTGGCGACGGGGAGGATTAGAGCAAAAGGCCGGCGGGGAAACTTCGAGAGAGAGTTCTGACGATAAGCCAACTTGACAAAGTCACTTGGCCGCGACGTGCGAGTGCAAAGGTGAGAGAACAACGAACTTTTGAGCTAACTATCACTTGGTTTATTGGTCTTGACGCTCAGTGTAAATACTCACACCACAATTCCGTCTGATTTTATCACGATGACGCGTCAAATACGCTTGAAAATCTGCCACGTAAGTGACACGTGAAGATGGAGATCGATTTGGAGGAAAGTTTTGATCCTGCAAGAGGATTTCTCGTAATCATAATTGCATAACTGAGCTTAATCTCGTGGGCAATATAGTTTTTACATCCCCCGCGGCGTGATGAGCATGCCGATCTCCTTTCCAGCACGCCAGGGAGATTGCCAGGCCGTTATCTCGCCCTAATCTGTGCTTGAAACGCCCTCGGTCTTTGAGCTCGTGCAAGTTTCGTGATAAAATCCTCTGTGGTAAGCTCTTCTCGCCGGAAGTGCATCACCCGTACGTTGCTTGTTAGTTCACTGATTTTTTTCACCGTCTATTCAACACCGAGGATGCAAATTTGATTTTTCTTACTATAAGTAGATAGATGATTTTTTTTCAGGCAACGTCTAATGGAAATTTGGTTAAAAAAAGTGCGAAATTGCTTGAAAAAAATACATAATATGATAATCGATCGAGAATAAGTTTTTGAGGAGTATTTTAACCTCGTTATTTGTGTTTATTTTTTTGGTTTTTTAATGATAAGTCGGTAACTAAGTGAGATACCAAAAATTTTTAAGTAAGCTAACTTTTTGGGAAGTTGATTTTCTATAAAATATGTTAAATAAATTTTTTTGTATCTCCAGTGGTTTTTGAAATACTATCGAATTTTTGAAATTACTATTTTTAAAAATTAACTTAGAAATTTTAAGAAATATAAAAAAATTTAATTGACATTTTTTGTAGGAAATTTAGTTCTTAATCTTTTAATTCGAATAATATTTTTCATTATCTCACATTGTTACTGAGTTATCAGCAAAAAACAAAAAAAAAAACCCGCAAAAATTTCAAAATTTTCAAAGGGTGATAGATAAATTTTATTAAAAAATTTGTTTTTGATTTTTATGAAATATAAAATTTTTTTTTTTTAATTTGATGCATTAAAAGCCAAAAGTTATTCCTGTTTAAACTGGTTTATAATTAATAATTTGAATTAAACATGTTATTCTGTATTTTCACTGTCAGTTACCTTTCAGTTATTCTCAGTTATTAATTATTTAAATAAAAAATAAAATAATTCTCACGATGAAAATTTTAATTTTAACTTTTGTGCATGGTATAAACACAAACACAGGATGCTAATCTGACAGGCGCATGTCAGGATCAAATGTGAATCTAAAAGCAGATATCGTGTTGGGGTAATTTTCGCTGAAGTTTTAATGGGGCTTTAACACCCATGGTATATAGTAGTAAGCGCGTATACATGTATAACTGCAGTTATACGTTTAGACGGATGCTGAGGCTTCTTCGATGGCACGAAAAGCCCTCTAATTTCCTCGGAGAATGCCCTAACATTCCAAGCTTCTCGATTCATTATATAAATTGATGAATTCATTTGCTTATAGCGTGAAATAAATAACTAACCCTTCTCGCGAACACAAATTCTAAAATATCTCGTTGAAAATTGTGTATTAAACCGTGAATTATTTAAGGAAAAATAATTAAATGAAATTTAGAAGGGATATACTTTTATTTGGTAAATATAAATTTTATCTGAATTTTTCAGAATATATATTGAAGTTCAGAGAATTTCAAACAGAAATAAAAAAAATTTCCAGCTATAGGCCATTAATTCTTTTTTTAAACATGAATTCCATCTATTAGAAAATGAAAAATTTTAATTTTTAACTTTACCTCCTTTTGCTCTAAGGAATTTGTTCATTTTTTTGTCATCCCTGGAATTTTTCTTAAGAAGAAAAAATTTTTTTTTACAATTATTTAACGGTTTTTAGACTTTTATGAGTTTTTTTTCTATAAAAAAATATCATTTTTCTTTCGATAATTCTCATTTCATTCATAAAACTCGTTTTCTACATTGCTCGTATATTATAACTCGTATATTTAAAAACTGATGAATTTTCGAATGTATACACTTTATCATAATCATTGACATCATTAAAAACTCGAAAATCAACACCCCCTAATTCCAAAAAAATATATAATAAATTTCTAAATTTTTTTTAAAAATTTTATTCACTAAATTTCCGGGTTTGCGTGTTTTTTTTTATGTAATTAAAAGCTTGAATAATTTTTAATACGATCAAAAAAATCTGCAATATATTAAAGAGAGAAAAAGGTAAAAATATTTCTGATGTTTTCAATTGAAAAAAAATTTTTCATGTATACGAGAACCTTGTGTATCATTGATTGGGGAAACTCATGTTCGGATCCCTTTTGGGGTTAAATTGAAACAGAATCAATTAGTCTCACGTCGTATGCGGAACGAACAGAGTGTAGCACTGGAGGCATGCTGACAACGAGAAAAAAAAAAACGTGTATGATCGATTTTTTTCTCCCATTCCTTCAATCATCAAGAAACTTGGGAGTGTAAAGTTTCATGACAAATTCAGGCACATCTTAAAGATTAGGCTGGAACGAACAAACCGACTATTTTCGGTTTTTTTTAAGTCTCGTATTAAAAAATTGTTATGAGAGACTGTTTTTATTGCGAAAACATATCGCTTGTTTAAAACCGAAAAAATTCAGATTTTTTTACTAGCTGTTATCTTGATAAGGATGCGAGTGAGACAAATTTTTGTAAGGACCTTATTTGTTGCTAATAAAATTTTCTAGAAGAAAGGTTTCTAAAGAAAAATTTGTATCTTCGATAGTTTTCGAGATATCCTGATTTAAAATAGTAAGAGAATTTTTTCTATGTGTCTTTTCGGCTTTAGAGGCCGCGATATAACAGATATTCAATCGCAACCCCAACCATCAGCTCTACATTTCCATTGTCAGTACATTACTCGTCCTTATTTTCATTCGCATCTCGCTCTCACGTCGCGTAGTCGTGCGCAGATCATTGAAAATTTTCGAGGAAATTTATCTCGGTCATGTTACAAAAAAAAAAAGGAGGAAACAAAAGACTCCGTCTGACGTATTAAAATTTTTCTACTTCGTTTTGTGTGAATAGAACTGTCTCGTTATAATAGATGAATCCTGTGAGAGGAATGGCAGGCTTTGGAAACTTAATTCGCACGCTAATTGATTCAACGAATTATCCAAACTCGCCCCTCGGTGTGCTTTTCTGCTGTTTAATCTGATTTGTCGCTGACAATCAAGCGCCAGTAGGCATTTTAGTTTCCATGTAGTTCTCGGCTTTAAGCCGCCACACTCGTGCGCGACTGTCCAATTTATTCAAACCCACGAGTATATCGTATGCGTTTATTCCGAGAATTTTATTGACAAATTTCATTTATCCACTCCATTCATTTTGCTCTTTGGGCGTTAAATTTTTTATAACAAAAATATTTAACATGCTTCAAAGTTGTTTATAAACGAGAAAAAAATTGGACTAAAAAAATTTATGAAATCATTAAATAGTTTAATAAAAGCAAAAAAAAAAAAAAAATTAAATAAATTTTGTTTTAAACGAAAAAAAAAATTTTTTTCAGATCGATTGAAAATCCTAAAAATCAGATCACAACTCAAATTTTTTTTTTTTTCTTCAACTAATTAAACTAATTTTTATAATTAAATCACAAATCTTATATTTGAATTTTTTAAACAAAACAATTTGATTAGAAAAAATTTTAATTAAATGAATTTTTTTCATTACTATAAAGTTTAAAAATTAAAAATAAATCTGTAATTTTTCAAAAATCACTCTAAAAAATATTCAGGAAAACTTTTTTTTAGTTAAAAAAAATTTTTTTTCAATAAAATGTGTCATAAAAAAATTCTAGTATTTTATATTGAAGCAATTAATTAATTCTAAAAAATAGAAAATTATTATCAAATAAACAAAAATTCAAATTTTTATCATTGTATACAATGATAAAATTAATTATCCTAAAATGAAATCTACATAAAAATACTCTCGTATGTTTACCTCAACGACGAAGTAAATTCCAACGCCACACATATACACACAAGCACACGCTATGAGTATATATACGTCGGCTAAAACTTAACTTAGTTGCATAAATAAACATATGAAAAAATCCAGCAAATACATAGAGAGAGTATTAAAAATAATTTAAATGCATTGCTTTCACAACAAAAAATAAAAACAAAGTCTACATATTATGTAAAAAAGTGAATATGAGAAAATCTATTTTGAAATAAACTTAAATAATAATAATAATTAAAATTTTCCAGGATAATTGTTTTCTCGCAACAGTTTTTTTGATAGCTCATTTCAACTCTGTCTCTAATTGCCCAAGTCATTTGCAGAGTAGCCATTAAGAATTAATTTCACAATATATATCTCTCCCATGTGCTCTTTTCGCCCTAGAGACTCATTCCAAAGAGGGTTCATAAATGGAAACATACCAACGAAGACACTGTTATAAAGATTTTTTTTTTCTACTAAAATTATAGTCCACAATATTCGTCCGCTGTCGAGTTCATTCTCTTTTCATTACTTGCCCTCTACTACCACCCCCTAGCGAACTAGTTCGCCTCATGAGGGGTATCGACACACGAGCGCCATTGGGATTACAGCCACGAAGCCTAATCAGTTGGTTTGCCTGCAATTTGCTACCCTTATCTGTTCGCATCGCTTGTCCTCTTTTCCCCAATCTATTTCACCGCACGTCAACCCCTAGATACTCCTTTATTTTTTTTTGCTTTTGAAATTACTTGGAATTTCAATTGAAAAAAAAAAAACGATATTTCAATAATTTTTTTGGTAAAAAATTCTTAACATGATTTGAAAAATTTTTTTGTTGGAAAATTTTATCAGCGATTTTGATGTTTTTCATTTGGAAATTTTTTATAAGGAGATTTTAAGTGTTATATTAATGTATCATGCACGAGAATTAGGTGGTAAGATTACTGTTAGATGTCAAACTCACCCGCGTTATTACTGGTGAAAGATTGATCCTTACCTGCAAGCAAAAAAA
Source organism: Macrocentrus cingulum (assembly GCA_002156465.1). NCBI lineage: Eukaryota > Metazoa > Arthropoda > Insecta > Hymenoptera > Braconidae > Macrocentrus > Macrocentrus cingulum. Next base: position 9,782 of record MVJL01006855.1, on the reverse strand, counting down.
AAAATTTTTTTATTAGTTTTCAACATGATTTAGTAATATCAGTGGGATAAAATGAATTCTACAAGTTGGATATATATTTAAAGAGAACGAAATTAGGAATAAAAATACGAAAATAAAAGTATAGACATTGAAAGGACATTTATTTTATAGTTATAAGTAGAATTTTCAAATATGGATAAAACGTCATAGTATGCGATAAATCGATAAATCAGATTTTGAAACTGAAGATTCTAAGAGGCTCTGCAGTATTTTTCATGTAAAATCAGGCGTAGTAGTCAATTCGGGAAAAATACTTGGAAAATGTGTATTTTAAGAGGTCGCATTACTCAAATACTTTTAGACGACAGACTTTGATCATGGAAAGTCTTCTGTTGTGCGGACATCAAACAAGTACACTCTGTCCTCTCGTATCTTAAATATCCCACCTTTTGTATATGTCATTTTACTGCTAAAAAAAAAAAACAGAAATAACAAATTTTCAATCCGAAAATGCAAGAAATATCGATTTTTCTAAAGTTTTTCTTAAAATTCAACTTTCTAACCCAATAATGTAACAAAATTTTCAAAAATTGTCATTTTTAAAACTTATTTAAAAAAAAATCCTAATAAAGGTCACAATTGTGACAAATTTTTTTTTTTTTTTTATTTAAATAAAAAAAAAAAATTTCGAAGATAATTTAAGTAATTTTCACCATTAGTAAATCATAAATCATGTTCTTTTTTATTTTCAAATATATGAATGTTTCCATAACTTAAAAAATTCAAAAACAAAGATTTCTATTTTTAATCAGTTGGAAAAAAAAATTTTTTCAAATAGAAAATGGATTTTTTTCAGGTTTTTAAAATTTTTCAGTATCATTCAAAGTGTTTAAAAAAAACCTAAAAATAAATTAAAATCTTTGTGCAGCTACTATCGTTCTAAATGAAAAATTGAATGTCTTCGATTTCGATTGTTCCTCGTGAAAATGGTCGAAAAGTCTCCGCCCCACAAAACATCAGAGGAAAAAAAAAAACGAAAAAAGGGGTATAAAAAGATTTCATGGGGGAAGAAACATTGAGTGAATAAGAGAGACTCAATTGATACTTCAGGCAAGATGAATAATTGATTTATTGAGCGCGATAACATTTTGACCGTTGAATAAAACATGGCTGATATTTAGGCAGCAGTAATTGAGCCTGCCGGAAGGGAAATTGAGGATGAAAAGGGCCTACAGACTTTATATATATATATCAAATCCCTTTTTTTCTGTCTTCAGTCAATACGTTATACCAATCTATACATTTAGACCCTCCCTGATTGAGCCACTCGAATCTTCCAATTCGATTATCCTGAAGCCTCACGGGAATTTTCCTTCGAGCAGTCTCCACTTGGATATATATATTGCTCCCAAAGTATTGGAACCGTCAAGTTGGAATTTTGTAACTTTCCTATAATTGTATTTAACTTCTCAATTGATTTATTTGCTAACAGAATATTTTCTTTTTCCACCCTGTCTATTAATTCTAATTTGTGTAATATACTTGCTATTGATTTATTAATCGCTCTGCTAGCATCCATCAAATTCAGTTTGATTTTTCTTTTTTTTCGTGGTTTTGTCACCATACGGGGAAAAGAATCATTTGGCGTTTACTCTCGTGTGTCTGAATCTGAGCCGTACGATTGCGTCACGTTCAAACCCTTGGGACATTTTTCTTCCTCAGATCCTCTCGATGGCATATCAGTCGTTTTCATATACGATGATATAAAAAAGTGGAAATCGATTTCACTCATGATGTCGTTAAATGTTAAATTTACATTGTTTATAAAAAAATCTATGAATAAAAAATTGTTTACTTATGAAGGCGGTACAGAATAAACCGACTATTTTGGTTTTTCCGGTCTGATTTATGTTTTAAGAACCCATCAATTATAAATTATTAATTCAATTAGTTAGAATTGTTCAAGTGAGTAAAAATTTAAAAGACTTTTTTATAAATTTTCTTGTTTGCTGTAAAAGAAAAAAAAAATCATCAAAAAATCGTCATAGAGTATGGAAATTTTGTTTTTTCATATTTTCATTATTTACCCGACTGTGAATTATTAAGTCGAAATCTGAGCGCATCAGTTTCAAACTAAAGAAAAAAACTAATAAAGAAAAATTGCATAACATAATAAAATGAGTGAAAATATTTTCAGAAGATGTGGCTACACATAAAAATCGTCAAATTCAATCATATCATTTCTCTCATAGCGATGCTGCACCATCTCATATCAGTCATAAATTTGCTCTCTCCACGGATCTCAAAAGCTTTCGCCGGCGCAACACGGGAAAGTAAGTTTATCGAATCACCCCAACACACTATTCTGTTTATATACATTGAAGTGAGGAAAATATATCGACATGCAATATGTATCGAATTGCCCTGACTCCCCTCTCCCTCTCAATATTCCACGTCATTCTTTTTCACCTACTCTATCACGGCGATATTACCTCAGCATTCACTGAATATAAATACATCATGTTTTTATCACCGCAAAGTGACATTTAACAGTCGAGATTTCTCACAGAAAATTTACTATTTCTTCACTGCTGACCTATAACCTTAAAAAAAAAATGAATTTTATAAATTTATTCCGTAAATCACTTGGAATTTTTTTCTGCTTTTTTTCTCCCGATATTGACAAACAAATCCAATATATAAATTATAAAATCCCGATAATTTTTATCACATTACCCGTCAGGAAGACCGCAAAAAAAATATTTTATGCCAGAGGATCAGGGCGAGGTAATGTGAAGGGAATTGCTTGGCTAAAAATCCTCAAGACTTTCGTCACGTCGATCCTTTATGGTTAACCGAAAATACCCTGAGATGAGAGGCAATAATTCGTGGCAATTTTTTTTTCTCTAAGGCTTCGCGAGGTCGCTAGCACACCCCCAGCGCCGGGTGGATATGTGATCCGACATTCTTGCAGGTAAAAAATTGCCAGGAGTTTCAGCGATGTTAGTCTTGGTGCTTAGTGGTGGGATGTGAAGCGAGAGAAAGAATGGTATAGGTCTTTGGCCCGGATTTTTTTTTTTTTTTTTCATCATTTTATATCGCGAGAGAAAAATATTTTTTCTTAAAATTATTTTTCTCTGCGTGTTGTAGGGGGTTGCGCGCGCGCGCGCTCGTGACAATGCACGCTCGTATACAATGAAAAGATATTCTACGAGAAACAAATTGTGCTTCTAACCGTAATTTTACGCAAATTGAATGAAAAAAAAGAGAGAGAAAAAAAATCGAAGAAGAATGAAAAATATTACAATGAAAAAGCTTTCTCTTCCTCCACCCTATTATCCCCATTTTTTATGTTCTCACCTTGTTAAAATGAAAAGAACAAAGGAATTATTTCTTATTCTAAAGCCTAATTTATCTAGTTATATTAAGAATAAATATAAATTAGTGTTGAAATATGTGTGAAACTTTTTTTTTCATTTTTTCTTTTTATTATTAATTTTTAGTGTTTTTTTTTTCGTTTGTTAACACGTTGAGTGGGATTGTTCTACTTTTTCCGGCTGACGCGAGTCTGTCATTTCCCTCGCGTCCATAGAGGCTGCTAAATGCCGAATAATTGTCCAGCCAACCGTCAATCCTTTGTTTTTCCCAAACAATGCATTTTCTCGCCTGACTTTTTCTTGGTTTTACTACTGTGTGTCGTCTCAGTTGGCCTAGTCTGCGGCTTAAATGCTACAGCTGTGTGTCAAGGTCAACAAAGAAATGGATTTTTTGTTAGAGAAACTCAAGAAAAAATTCCTTTTTTTTAAATATTTCCCTATAAAAGCAAGAAATTCAAATATTTCAGTTAATGACACAAAAAAATTGAAAATTTTTTAGATGTCAAAAATTTCTGTCTATTTATAGTCATTATAAAAATTGTCTATCATAAAAACATTTTTTTTTAATTACGGTATTTCAATGTCATGAGAACTGAAAAAAAAAAAATTTTTATATAAATTTTTCAACTGCATTTAAATACATGATGATTTTGGAAAAAAAAATTTTGTATCATTCCCAGATTTTTTGAATGATTCAAATTTCCAATAACGATTTTATGGATGAAAACTCAATTATTAAGCAATTAAAAAGTGAAAAAAAAATTTTTATATTTATTTGAAAAAAAAAAAAAAATTAATCTTCACTTTATAGCTGTAATAATTTTCACATTATTTAAATACGAGTCAAGCTGAATACGAAAAATATGGTATGCGACACACGCAAAGCTGCAGATTAAAAAAAATAAAGTCAACAATTTATTTTCCACGGAATTATCGATTAGCACCCGAGGATATAGAATAACAACAAGTTCCCACGTGATTTTGCCGGTTGGAAATTTGCGTCAACAATTCGCACAGCACTTGGCGCATCCATATTGTGTTGATAAAGGGGAAAGGGGCCTTAAGGCACATCAGAGCGACTCTCTGAACTAGGAGTTTATTATATTTAGCAAGTGCAAACATAACTATTTCCGGCATTTCAAAGACGCGTTGAAAACGCAGCCATTATACATATAGCTGTGTTATATTGCATGTACAACTTGATGGCCAACGTAAATTTAATGTACAACTAAACTTTACAATGCTTCAGGCATTAATTATATATATATATACCACCGAGTCTTTAATTAAAAACAATATTATGGGAAAAACTTGTGAGATAAAGGTGAAATACCGATAAACTGGAAAAAAATATTGTGCGAAAATTGTGTACGCCAAGCACAGAAAAAAAGTTATATCAGCTTTTAAAAAGTACATATATAACGTGTATATACATAAGGCGAAGAAATCGATAACAGTGCAAAGTTTGAGCTTGAAAAATGTTTTTAAAAAAATAGGGGAATATCTATAGAATATAGTTGTGACACTCTCTTGCGAGCCAGTTGATCCATATCGATGGGGATTATTTTTTTAATATCACTCTGCGCGCTTAGGGGTGATATAGCGATTGGTTTTGTCGCTATCCAGAAGCCAGGATTAAATTTAATTGAAAAGGGAAAAACAGAGATTATTGGCTCATTTAAATATTGCAAGATCCTGGACTCATGATGATATTTTTATCCCCCTAATATCCTCCATACTTCCTCCGTAGCCATTCAACCTCGAATATCAATAATATCCTTCCAGACGAATAATTTTATTATCCTCCAGTGGATATATTACTCTGTGAAATTCTCCTGCAGCCTGCACACTCAGAAATATACTCACTATTTTATTAAACAAATGTAAAAGAAAAAAAAATCAAATATAAGTCCAGAATATTGAATTTTTTCCAATTAAAAAAAAAAAAATAATCTTAAGGAATATTTATTTTTAATGTCATCAGAAATTATATTGAAAAAATTTTTCTACACATTCTTGGAAAAATTCCCACAAGGTGGAAATTCGTTGTGAAAAAATAAGCGCCAAGTTCATGCGCTATGACAAAAATATGCGAAGGGGGGATTTTGGGGGGATTTCACATTTTTTATTAAAATAAGCAGAAAAACAATCAAAAATCTCTCGACAGATTCTCATCTGTAAAAATTAAAAGCACCTGGACCTCCTCCTCAGTGCAGTCATCGATTTATTACTTTCTCTATAGAGTCCATAACACAACCTGATTCTGTTTATAACTCGACACAGCCTAAATTCTAGTCCGAAATACACATAGTAGCATGCAGTACATATACACGTACTGAATTTCATGTATTTTTTCAATCAACCAATCAAAACGCGAGAAAAAATATCTAAATTTACTGCAGCTGTTTTTTTGCAATCAACCAATATCACAGCACGAGAAAATTTCAAACAACCAATCAGCAAAATGTCCAATTTCTCTTAGATAAAAATCGGATTTTTACCAAAAATCGGGGAAATATTTGTTGCTAAGGATTTATTTTCCTTACTACTGCACCGAATTTAATAACTTTACACCCAATAAATCGCATGATTATGATTATTATAAATAAAAACATGAAATTTTCTCACAATAAAAATTCTACCTCGAACATTTGAAGAGTTTTAAAGAGAAAAAAAAATTTATTTCACCTAAAAAAATAATGTATTAAATTCTAAAACTTGTTCAAAGTGTTTAAAATCAGTATTTTATGAGTTTTTATTGAATTATACGCAGAAATTTCTAGCATCTTGAATTACGAGAGTGATTTTCCGATCAAAGTAGAAAGCTTGCGAGGATAAAAATAATAAATATACATAAAAAACGAAAAGAATGATGAGTTGAGTATCATTGAATAGCTCAAAAGGAATATCGAAACCTTTTGCAAGTGCTCAAGCTGTCAGATGAAGCGACTTACGAGAAGGAAAATAACGAAATCGACGGCAAACGAGTAAATACAAGGCTTTATAATGCTGAGCGTGCTTTTTGTGTTGTAGTGTTTGCGTTTGCATCGTCATAAACTGCAACGAGAAGGCTAACGTACATATAGAAGCAAGGAAAAGCTGCAAAAAGGTCGTAGAAGCGTATAGCACGACTGAGAGAACGTTTACTCGGTCGTTTATGGCTTATGAACAGTGTGTTCGTCAGGTTAACGACGGCTCAATGTGACTTTTATGCATGCAGGCCGGGAATATTACACTGTTTACAGCTAAATTCATCTTTTCATGTGGCTTTCATACTATAAGGAAATTATTTCACGACAAATAAGTGTCACAAACAACAATCGTCCGTATATACAAACGTCCAACTAATCCCCAATCAACACACTCTATAATTCATCAAAACAAAAATTTCTCACTCTGAGGCAACGCATATTCAACTAAATACATAAAAAAGACACATAAAATTTTTAAAAAATGAAGATTTAGGTGTTTTGAATAGAAAAGAAAAAGATTTACAGTATTTTAAATCAAAATTCATCGAGTATCACAGCATTTTAAATGGAAAAATTAGTAAAAATGGGGTGTGCAATAATATAAGACAAAATTTTAATGTCAAATATAATTTTTTTTAGCGATGGCGAAATTTTTTTCATCATTATCATTCAAGTAATAAATTTCTCTGTCGGATGTGGTTAACGCAGAGTAACTCAACTGACTCTTTGCCTCGAAAAGCCGCGATATTCGCTTGGAATTCATTCGTTGAGGATGTGAATGGCTGTCAAATTGCCAAAAATAAGCGGAAATCCCGTTACGTGACTGTGTGACTGATGGCAATTATGCTGCATTGAAGAGTCCATATACCTACGTTAAATGAATATTTTGGTGAGTGAAATATAAGGAAATAAAAGTGGATTTGAGCAGTAAATTAGGGAGAAACAGATAAAATTAATGGAAAAAGAGGGAAAGAGGCAAATTCACATATAGAGCTCTCGGTTGAAAGTTTTTAAATAATTATACGCGACTGCGGTAAATTAACTACAATGTTTATATGCTAAGGGTACATACTATTGTTGGCCTTCGCACTGCTGTCTCCCGCTCTCATTTGAGTATTAATAGGAAAAGTTTTCTTTTATCTTTTAAACGCTTCGTAACACTGCTAATTTCTCGCCTATAACTCCACGTGGCTTCTCTGAATATGAGCAAGTAGTGTATTCTCACGAATAAAAAAATTATTTAAGTTTATAAATTGAATTAATTTGCTTTGTAAAGTATTAAAAGAAATATGATATCATAAATATATCAAGAATTTTTTTACTTTATTATTTTAATTTATTTTTGTATATAATGGATAAATGAAATAAATTTTATTTTTTATAAATGATATTAAAATAGGGTGAAAACTCGCATGATTTTTTATTTATTCATTTAATTATTTGATATATATTTAATTTTGATGAGGGATTTGAGATGAAGGAAATTTTACTCACGCTAAATGATAAAATTTTAATAAATTAGAGATAAAATGTATACTTAAGTGGATTATATATATTTATCTCTATAGAAGCATGATATGCACTAATTCCCTTAATTTTCATCTGCTCATTTCTGACGAAGAACTGGCGGGCAGCATAAAATATGGAATTTTATAGTTCCATTGAATTAAACAAGGATTTAATCCTATCACGTATTATTAGAATATTTTTTTTCATATTTTTCGAGATTAAATCATTTTCCACATGGTTTTTAAAGCGGAAAAAAATTTTTTTATTTGATTTTTCCCTTGATAAATAAAAATAAAATAAAATTTCATAAAATTTAATTTTTTTTCATTAATAATCTAAAGTATTTAAAGACATTATGTACAAAAAAAAAATTAATAAAAAATAAAAAAATATAAAAATTTTCATAATTTTATAAGAAAAATTTTTTTTTCCCTGTAAAAAATATTTTGTTTGTTTTTTTCGTTGGAAAAAAATAGTTATGAGTTTTTTACATGTGAGCTTTATTTAAAAATAATTTTATATTAATTTTATATCATAGAGAAATTTTTATTGTATAAAAAAGCCTAAAATAATTTTTTTTTTGTATTTTATCGCAGAAAATTGAGGAAGCTCAATGCGTTATTTGTCGAGTAAATACCTCGATCATTATTTATAATTCAGGTAAAGTATAAATTATGTTTTATTTGAGTGGTTTATCCCTTCAATAAGCTGCAAAAGCCGCTCAACTCACGCTTTTTTCAGCCTTTGGGGAAAAAGTATGGTAACGCGATTACACAAATTTCAAAGTGATCCCATTCACACTCGACCCTTTCAGACTCACCCCTCTGCTTTTCTTTGCTCTTTACGATCCACGAAATAAGCTGCGCAACTGCTCTCGCTGCGCGCAAGCGTTTCTCAATTATTCTAATCATTCTGCTCCCTCACATTCGATTGCACTCTCTGTTAATGAATCTTCAGTCGTCGCATTCCCGAGACGATATTCTGACTATTTTTTCATCTCTCTCCATTACTATCAATCTCATTTTCACGATCAATACTTCATTTAAAAAAAAACTTTTTTAAGTTGAATAATTTGATTATTTATTATCTAGATATTTTTCCAATTTAATAATAATTAATTTCAATCCATTGATCCTTTTTTATCGAGATATTTTTATCGAATTTTCAATTTTTTTTTCATCTTAAAGTTTTTAAAGAATTTTTAATGATTTAGTTTAAAGTTTTAAAAAAATTTTTGATAGAAAAAAAACTTTGATAAATTGAATTTTTTATTTAAAAATTTTTTTTCCGTTTTTCTTTTTAACCGTGAAAATCCGTTAGGTGATTATTTAAAAGCGCAAAGATCGTGAACGTATAGCGTAAGTTAAAAGTTCACGCGACTCCTTTGAGTTTCATGCTTATAATTATTATACCTGACTGCCTAAGACCATTGCTATCAGAAGATAAGAAATATAACAATGAGAACTGCTTGGAAAATTACTTTCCTTATACACTCCAACCATTCATCTCCACAAAAAAAAAAACATCGAGAGTGCAGTGACTGCTCGTAAATGTGTACATACACGCAGATATTATATGTAGGGTGATCACAAGCCACGGTTATTTTAGTATGGTAATACTAGGTCGCAGTAAGTCGCGTGCGCATAGCAGGCTTAGTGTATTAACATACGTAAGGCGTTGCTCGATACTTGGGTACATTATAAAGTCTAATACAATAGCACTCTCTAGATATATCTCTAACTTAACTCTACACCGGAATTGTGAACGATAAATTAATTGCTCTATGGTAATAACAATCTAAATCATTTCTAGCCCTTTTGCAAATTTTTTAAAACAATTTCCCATAGAAAAATGAAGAAAGAAAAAAATTATTTTAACCAATTGTAGAATGATTTTAAATATTTCTATAATAAAAAACAAAAAAAGACATTTTTTATGGGGGGGG
>MVJL01006854.1:0-42449 GCA_002156465.1 Macrocentrus cingulum | reverse complement strand
TAAAAAAAAAAAAAAAAAAAAAAAAAACATATTAAATCGTAGATAAACGAAACTGCTCGACAAAAGGCAAAAAGAAAATGATTTTGTGCAAGTCTGTTTTTTTTTTCTCTCCTCTCCAACTGAATATACTTACTTATTAACGATATTTGAGATTTTCTCACAGACATCAAAGCACGCTCGTAATCAACACTACTCTATGTATGAAAAAATCAACCCTTTTTCTCCGTTTTTCTCGTAGTTGTTACTCGTCACACTGGTGATAAGTTGCTCTGCAATCGAAGAAAAAACACGTTTTAATATACAGTTAATTTGTTTAAAGAGTGAAATATAATTTAATTACCGTTCTTTGCCCAAATTTCGACGAGACAATCGTCGCTCCTTGTTGTGCATAGTCAGAGTGTAGCGTTTGGTGTGTGACGGGTTAGTTCGTAGCTCACGAACACCTGAAATCTTGGCTTTATCAACTTTATCCATAAATTTGGCGATTAATTCAGGACAATTGAGGTTCTCCTCGGGCTCCCATGTGTCATTAGCCGATGAAAAACCCTTCCATCTTATTAGGAAGTCTCGGCGTTTGTTTTTCTTGAAATGCACATCAATGATTTTCTCAACCTCAAATTCTCGCTCCTCATCCTCGTCGTCGTCTTCAGCCTCGTGGTCTTTTTTAGCTGCAAGCACATGCATCAATCAGATTCATATTTAATTATGATATAAATATTTTGTTGTTTTTTACCTTCTTTTGATTTCCGCACTCTTTTCGTCTCACGTTCGCCTTCATTTTCACTCGCTTCTTTTTCTTAACAAAAAAAAAACTATTATCTAATGAGGAACTTTTTTTTGGTGATCAGGGAACTGTTTTTTACCATCATTTATTGGTTTCTTGACTTTTGGCTTGCGACCACGTTTTCCTTTTGGACGATCTGCCGGGTTTTTTATTTTGTCATCCTGATTTAATTTCTCCTTCAAGAAATCGGCGATTAATTTAGAACAATTCAGGTCCTTCTCAAACTCCCAGGTATCGTCATCTATACTGTAGCCCTTCCAGCGCACTAGGAATTGTCGTCGGCCCTTTATCGTACGTTCGGCTATCAGTTTTTCTACCTGGAAAAAAAAAAAAAAACATCGGGCGATCAGATGCAACGTGAAAGGGATTTGGCGGGAAGGGCGAGGGTTAATAACCTTACGCTCGATGTGATTGTGACTCTGAGTAAAAAATTCTACAGAGAAATTAATTCTTTTTGTATGTTTACCTCGTATTCCTGGTCACTATTCTCATCCTGAGAAGTAGTTGCTTGTCGAGTATCTTTTTTTCGTCGTTTATCACCACTTTTTGATGTATTTCCATTTTCCTGCTTTGATGATTCTGTTGATTCAGTTTCGTCTTCGTCATTTTTTGCCTTTTCCGAGTCATTATTGATAGACTTGTCGCGCCCTTTTGATACACGTCGTTTTGATTTCGGCGCACTTTCGCCGTCATTATTCGGCATCATCGTTTGGTCAACGGCGTCTTCGTTTGTGTGCACACTGTCGCCATTTGCTTCTGATTCGGCATCGCTCAGACTCTCTGACTTTCTGCTCTTTCCCTTTGTCAATTTTCTCATGATTTACTGAGATGTAGAATGAGATTGTTGAGAGACGACCAACGAAATTTATATTCACTTTTATAGCTGTGTCGCCCGGATAAAAAAAAAATTTATTATTTTTCCCCTTTGAGAATATTCGAGTGTACACACGGACACACAGAGATTTGTCTATTGTTGCGCCCCTGGCGGCCACCGACTGATATCACAAACTTCACGACGATAATTCTGTGTACATGTGGGCTGTACACGCTCCACTACTTCCACACACTTCCACATCCCACGTAAGCCCCAAGAAGATATGTTTCTCGAAGTTTCTCTCTTGGAAACCCATCGCCATCTAGTGGATTTACATTTAACCATGCGACCCCATCTTGGATAGGATTTTTTGGACAATAAATATGAACAATCAGATTTGTCTTTATGTTTTTTACATCCCTGGACACCTATGTCGGATTAGTTGACTAGTTGAAGTACACAGCTGAAGAGTAGAGATTGTTTAGCTTCGTGCTAAGTATTTGGGAAGATGTTCTACAGCTTAGGCAGACGATAGACGACTTTTTTTTGTAGAAAAAATAGACCAGAATTATGGAATTTCAGTTTAGAACCGCTTTATTACAAATTATTAGCGATTTCAAAGCTTTAGATACGAGAAAATGCAGTAAATCTAACTAAGATATCCAACTAATCCTACCGGAATAGTTGTTTATGATTGAAACACTTGCGTGAACTATTGAGAAGGGCGTATAGGAATGTGTGTTTTGCGATTTTCAATCACTATTTTGGGTTTTAACAACTTTTGACTTTGTCCTCGTGGATATGAGGAAGTTGAAGATGATGGAATTTTTACGAGTTCATGATTTCTGACATGGTATTATGGTTTATTTGATTGTCATGTATTAGTGTGTATTGAAAAAAACGCTAAAAATGAACAAATCATATGATAAATATTATTTATAGATGTTAGTGATGGGTTATGACTCGAAATTTCGTTAAATTTATGGATTTTCAATATTTTTTGTAGACTAAAAAAATTCTATTTTATAACAAAAAACCTTTAGAAATGAGATGTATTTCTTATTTGAGTAAATTTTACTCTTCCTTTTAAAAATCGTTCCTCGATTGTTCAATAAATTTTACACAAATTTTACTGGATAAATGTAAAAATTACTGATCAGGTTTTTCCGTGTATTTCATTAAAACATGTATTTTTCAAATCGTAATAATTAATCGAAATTTTTCGAGAAGGTCGTTAACCGCGTCTTGTTGCGTTGTCAGAGTAACCAACTTGTTTATTTGATCGAAGGTTTTTGACAATTATGGAAAAATCTGTCGCAGTATATGAGAAACCAACACCACATTTAGGTATAACTTAATTTACAAGAAAATATTAAAAATACTTACGTTTTTCCACTCAGGTTTGCCGGATTGGTACGCTAAACAGTGGGAGTTGCAGCAATCAGCATCAGAACGTATTGCCGAAGCTTCTGAACTTCGAAATTCCGCAAGAACCGTGCGAAATGAGACTCAAATCCGAACTAAATGGGATACCTATCGCAACGACGAGCGTCTGCAAGACAGGTAGAGTCAACTAAAACCTTATCCACAATATTAATTAATATTTTTCAGAGTTCGCGAGTTATCCTCGTGGCGTTCGACGCTGTCAAACTTGCTGAGTCGCCTGGCCGAGGAGAAAAATCTGCTGGAGGACGTTCGAGCCGAGGCGGAGAAGGACGTAGAGAATCTTCAGCATCCTCTCGAGATCACAGCGCAATGCATCTCCATGCGGGATTCGCGACGAGGCACAGAGCTCACCTACGACGATCCCGATCCGGAGTTGAAAAAGGAACTGAAGCTGTTTGAGTCGATGAAAACAGCGTTGAGCGAGAGGATTCAGTCGGCCTGGGAGAAGGCAAACCGCTTGGAAGAGGTGCGCTTCCAGGTGAACTTGGATCTGCAGGATAAATCCGAGGCTTGGGAGATAGACGCGGAAAATGCGAGCCTCAGTCGCGACTCCTCTGGTATCAGCTACAAGCCAAACGCACTGCGAATACCCAAAAGGTATAAGCAGAAAATTTTCAACGCTTGATCAAAACACCCAATGAATTGTCTTCAATTTTCTCAGCTCAAACACCTACGAAACTTGGCTGGAGCACTGCCAATGCACGAATATCCTCGCGGAGAGCGAGATGCGTGACACCCGCACCTTCTGCGAGATTACGCGAGCCGTGCAGAAGCGCGCAAGGAATGACATCGAGGCACAGCAGTCCGTTACGGACTACAGTTTGCGTAAGAGAATCCACCAGACGCAAAAGGCGCGCAATGAAATGGAGTGGCAGAAGCGCAAGGTGGCCAACGAGATGCAGTGCGTGGAGCAGGAGATTCGACGACTTGAGGAAGCTCTGCAGGACAAGGTAAACGTGACGAAATGCGCGGAAACACGGCTGGAAAACCGGACATATCGCCCGGGTTATGAGCTGTGTCGCGACGCGTGCGAGGCCGGATTGCGCGACGAGGTGTTGCAGCTGCGTCAATCGCAGAAAGACCTGACGGTCAAGATTGGCAGCACAAAGTAAGTGATTTTCATACAAAAAATGAGGTGTAATAATGTGAAATAAATTTCAGAGCCGCGTATAATCGCTTGGAATCACTGCTTATCCAAATCGAGCGGAATTTGGATGACAAGCAGCACTCATTGAAGACAGATATCATGTGTTTGGAGATGCGATCATCCCTGGTAACGAGTGATCACACCCGACTGTCCAATGAAACCAATCGTAATATTTTACTCACGCGATTGGAGAACGAGATACCGCTTGAGACGTAGTCGCAGTTTTAGACAGTGTATTTTGTATTGGATTATATACAATCTGTACAGCGAAAGGTGCTGTTTTCGTCGCAATTACAGATACACGCTTACGCCAGGCTTCCGCTTGATTCTGGGTTTGCTTTGATCAAGCTGTACTCGGTGGTGAATGTGTCTGACAGAGCGGCGTCGAGCGTTTTCACCGCACGCCGGTGGATGTCAGCCACTTTCATCGGATCACCGTGCTTCATCTCGAAGAAGATGTAATCCATCCACACATCCGTGTTTGACTTGCCGAATTGCAGCGTGGCAAACTCGTGCGGGCGCCGCGCGTTCGTTTTTGACACCTCTGGTTGCAGCAGCTCCAACGCTGCCATTTTCTTGTGCAGTTCCAGACAGAATGGCGGCTGCCCGACCAGGTCATTGTACACCTGTCGCACCGGCTGGATGCCTGGGAAACGCATAAATTTAGTACAAAATCCACGAAGAACAAAACAATTATTAACCTTTCGTCAAGAGTAGCCACTCGATGTACGCCGGCTTCATCGCGTCAGAAATTATTGGATCTTCCTGGAGCGCGGCGCGGAATATTTCCTCAGTTTTTGCCGGATTTTTCGCTTGAACGTAGAGCAACTTCATTCTCCAGAGTGGCAAAGCCTCGCCACCAAGGATTTTCGCCGCCTAAACATATAAATTCAATTATTTTCTGCATTTTTCATTGCCGACGTTGCATTACCTTTTGAAATTCTGTAAAGGCCAATTCTTCCTGGTTTGACTGAATGTGATGCTTGATTTTCTCCTGCCAAAGTCCCACGCTTTTTGGAAGGACTTCTGTTGCATCATTTAATATTTCCTCAAGCTTTTTCCGACCATTTTCATCGCGTTTATCACTCTTTAGAATTTCAATCTACAAAATTTTCACGTTAGAGACTGGTTATTATTTTTTTTTTTTTCGGTGATTGAATCTTACCCATTGGAAGTAGTATTTTTCCTGCAATTTTTTGGCCTGGTGCGCCTGCATTAGAGCTGTTTTTAACAGCTTACGCTTGTAATTTGGCAAGGTTGACAGGTCTTGATTAATCTCGAGCAAGCATTCAAGATACAGCGACCACATGGCTTCGCTTTTGATTTTTTTCACCGCAGTCTGATACACCTCATTGCAGTCCTGAATTCTTTCTCGAGGTGTGCTCGGCTCAGATTTATCCGTTTCCATGGCATCGTCGTCAATCTCGTAAGGCAGACCCTCCAAGTGTCGTCGCGCCATCGTGTCCCACATCTCTGGCCTGTGAGAGTACTCTGTGATCATGTTGCCGATTATTTTATTCTGAAGATTCTCCGTGTTCTGATGCTCTTTTGCAACGTTCAGTAATTTTATCACGAAATTCACGTCTTTGATGCGTTTTATGGCTTGCTCGTAGATCACTATTGCTCGCTTCATCGGCAAACACATCGCACTGTCGGTGTTTGACTGCTCTGCAGGCTCTGCAGCTTCTGTTTCGTCGGTTTCTGCTTGTTTTAGCTCTAATCTACGGAGAAAAAATTGTTTTAACATCGTTTTGTCCACTGTTAATCGCGGTTTGTGTAAAATAAGAGAATATTTTACTCGAATGCGTCGAGAAACAGCAGTTGCGAGTCCGGATGGAAGTGTAGACCTCGCAGAAGGTATTCACGTGCGTGTTGAACATTTTTATTCTCCTCCATCTCCCAACGTGCCGCGATATGCCAGCACTTTGGCTTGTCCTGGTGTACTTGTAGCATTTGACCAATCATTGTCGTCATTCTCCGGTGAAAGTGCTGGAAAATTGTTTCATAAACTTGAAAATATGTCGTTTGATGATAAATAAGTGTTTTAGAAACTTACCACGTGCTTACAAAACTTCATGTAGGCAATCCAGAATCGCAAATCATCTTTAAATCGAAATATTGCCTCAACATAGAGCTTGTTTATCCTTTTAGCAATCGTGTGCTCGATGTCAAAATTTTTAGTTACCATATTTAACTTCTGTAAAAAATTTAAAAGTTAATTTTTTAACTGTTGGTTTTTCTTCGGCGAGATCAATGAATATAAAAACTTACTTTTCTCCGTTGTTTTACGAGTTTTAAAAGATCCATCTCGTACTGAATGTATCGCAGATAGTCCTCCTTGCTTTTTGTGTGTCTTTGAATTTTATATTCAAATTGCTTCCGTTTTTTCGCAATTCCGCTGATGATTTAATGGAAAAAGAATTAATTTTTGACATAATTAAATATTTTTCTTACTTCGAGATATAGTTTAATAATTAATTAATAAGAATATAGTGAGAAAAAAAAATTTCTTTAACCTCCAAACTTACCGAATTTCATTTTGATCAAAGAGCTTGAGCCTCTCCATCTGCTCGAGCTCGCGGATCATTTTTTCACATCGTTTCTCCACAAATTCCGACATTTTTCTCGATTTAATTTACTCTAAAATATTGTTTTTATATTGAAAAATTAATAAACATACGCGAGTTTCCACGAGTTCCACACACACATACACGAGAAAAGTTCCGGCTGCCGCCGCGTGGCGGGTTAGTATCGCGATGAGCGCGCATGACGTCAGAAAATGGCGTCTGCTGTGTCATTGTGTCGGGAACGTGTTTAGACACGTATGTGTCTCGCGACTTTTTACCCCAAAAAACCAGTGTAACAATGTTAAAATGGTCGTGTGCAATGCGAAAAAACATAGAACTACGTGCGGGATGCAAGATGCGAGTATATTTGTGCCGTGGCGGTGTGAATTTCGTGAAATATCTCTGGGGAAAGTAGTCAGTGTCTGCTGCTATGACCAATCGACAAATGGCCAAACACCTTCAAATCCGAGGGGGCGCTCGACTGCCCGCGCTTTTACAATTAACAATGTAAAAATATCAAAGTTGCAAAATACTCGTCATTGACATTACATAACCAAATAGCACAGAGAAAATCACTCAGATATCACTGTGTGAAATCCAGTGTTTCCAGTGTAATTAATCACGTACTCCAGTGCCAAAGCTTGTCTTTTTGAGGTTAACCAAACCATCATGCAAATTGCTATGAAAAAAAGTGTTATTTCAGACAATTTACCAGTGAGTTTCAAACTTTTTCATATTAATCATGTCCTTGTGCGCATGAACTTGTGTTATATATACCCAAAGAATTGCGAGTGTGGCAGAAGGATGTCGCCAGTCGTCACCCATGGGATCAATTGCATATAAGACTTATTGGATCGATGTTGCACACCTTACCAGAGATTTTCATGGTGGCTGCGAGTTTTTCTTGCATTAAGTGCCGTGCAACAAGGACGTGAAGGAGAAATAACCTGGCAGAAATCGAGGTCATCAGGTGCTGAGAGGCTGACAGGACCTTCTGAGCAATGACCGACAGTAGACCATCGACAATTGTAAGTCAGAAAAAAATTTATATACTATTTTTCTCTTATTATTTTAAGATATTACACTTGAAATGATGCGATGCGACAGGGCGGTTATTCAACCCTTTGAAAAAAAAACCGACAGTTTACTCATTGAATGCCTTGAAAAAGGTTTTTTTTTTTCGTCCAAATGTTATCTGTAGCTGGTCCCTCACTTGAGAAAAACACGCTTTCGGCGCGAGAATGCGAAACTTGCTATCGGCGGTTGCATAACGCGCAGAAGCCAATGGTTCATTGGCCCAGGAGCATGACGTCACATTGACGTTGCTCATCATCTGTTCTCACGCTTCTCTGTGACACATATTTGTGACGTAGCACGACTGCTTTATAAGGGATGAACAAAAGCATCGAAAACTCAAAGATCGCGTCTTAAAATATTGTTTATGCACGTTAAATCAAAAAATCCCGAGGATTTCGCTAGGAATTTATGATTAATACTCTGCTTTGAATGTAATTCAAGGTAGAATTAGGATTTATTAGATTTCACAGAGTATTTAGAAAGGTTTTATGTGTCAACATTGAACTCCAGGCCATGGAGCCTGCTCGATACTTCGGTATTTCGTACACTCATCCACGTTGTTGCTGCCAAAGGGCAGCTGTACTATGTTGATGTCGTAATTGGAATTGACGAGGATAGCATTGATACTGGGTATTGCAAGCTTTGTGGCAATGTCATCTTCTTGATAGACACCGGTAATTGGATTTAGGGCTCCACATCGAGTCTTTGCCAAAATACACGCTGTTGTGTTGACAAAGAGCTGGGCTAGTTGTACTTCATTCACCGTGAAATTGGAAAATATTCGAATTGCTTCGCCTGCACACACGCGAATCTAAACAAAATCCTTTGCTCAACGACTTTATATCCCTTCTTTCAAGATTACATCTAAATCTTTTCGTTTAAACTCTCTATCTTGGATTAGTATTTTTTTTCTTCTGGAAAAATAAGTTAGAAAAGATTTTTTTACAACTTTAAAATGGTTTGGAAATTAGCTGGATGATAAAATCAAATAAAATCTTGGGGTTTTTATATATTATTTAAGAATATCTTGAGAATTAATCGACTTTTAGGTGATTTTTGTGCTTGAAACCTTTTTTTTTTTTAATGAAAAAAAGCATTTCTATAAAAAAATTTTCATTTACAAATTCGATAGATTCAATTATTTGATAGGAAAAAAATGATTTATATACAATTTTTTTTTGAGATTAGGCATAAAAAAAGGTAAATTTAAAGATTTTATAAATTCTGTGTGGTTAATTGAGATAATTTTTATAAATACTAACATGATATATATTTTACATAGCAGTTATCCAGCCAATAATGGGGTTTGCTTGGGGTCTGACACTGGTCTGAGTCACAGTTTTACGTCTGACAATGCAGATACCATCATGACCGTAGACATAGCGAGTTATAAGCAAGTCAGGCGACCTTTTCATTCTGTTCAAAATGGCCCAGGCAGTCCCAACAGGTCTCAACACTACCAGGGCATCCTGTACATTATTTACAGTGACCTTATGATATATACATGTAGAACATAGCGTGCAGTGCAAGCTCCATCACAGTATAATTTAAAAAAAATTTACCAGAGCGTCCTTATTGACCTGACGAACGCACTCCAAGAAGGTGCAGTAAATTGTCGGCGGATTGGCCTTGGACTCGATGTTAATCGTGGCATTCTGTTGGACAGGGGGAATTGGAATTAGTTTTTAATCAGGCAAATTTCATGATGGTGATGATAAGTGACTTTACCTTCAAGTATGTTTGACAGTGACCGTAGTCCTCGTCATCCAGATAGGTTTCGGCACATGATGACATTGCCAATAGCATGGGGTAGCCTGAGGGTCTGTTGGTAGCTCGGAAAAAACAGCCGTAGCAGGCATCGCGTGAAACTAGGTCCTTATTCTGCGATTGGTTGCAAAGTTGATTCAGTAATTGTACTGTTTTGATACTAAAATTTGAAAATATTAATTTTTTTAGGATTAAACAGGTATTATATGTTAGAGGGTCATAAGAAAATTCTGCTAACTCATTTAAATTGATGTTTAAACCGTGAGAAATGAAAAAAATCGAAAAATATCAAGATATCCAACTAATTTAAAGTTTTTTGCTTTCAAATAATTATTTATTAAGATAAACAATTATTTTTTATCAATTCAAACGGGTAAAAAATATAAAAATGATAAATTTAATGTTGTAACATGATAAACAATTTTTTTTTTTAATGCTTAAAAAAATTTTTCTCAATTTTTAAATTAATTTTCACGTTTAATAATATTGATTAAATTCCTGTAGGGAATTTTTATCTTAGTAAGAAAAAAAAATTTCGAAAAATATTTATTTTCACTTTTAAACGTGTTTTTTGTATATACCTAGATAAAATTTTCTTTCAAGTGAGAATTTATGACTTAAAAAATTTTTTTTGCGTTTAAAGAGTTGAATTTTTGAGATGAACCTACTTGGTATAACCACCCAAAAATATTCTTGACAGACCCTCAGGTACTGTGGCTCTTGTAAATGTCCAACAGACGAGCAAGAGCACGATAAAGTCCAGTTGAATTAGCACCATCGGTATGAAAGTGTTACGAGGTTGAAATCGACATCAGCTTTTATAGATGTGTCCTCGCAGGAAATCCAGGCTACGGTCGTGTATTATTTGATTATCATATGGGAAGTCCAGTTTATAAGAACAAAAGTGATAAATAATTATAATGACAGTCAGTTCATCCTGTGTCATGATGACGATGATCTGTAAAAAAAATCATTTTGATATTATACCTGGTGAGAAATTTTTTTCATTTGAATGTTGCCTGGGCACGCAAGATAGCGTGATTTCATCATTCATACACCAGATGATGTGCTTTTTTCCTCTCTCTCTCTCTCTCTCTCTCTCTCTCTCTCTCTCTCTCTGATGTGCAACTAATATTTGTGCAATTTATCGTTTTTTTAATTGTATATCACAGCCTGATTAGAGAACTGATCAAAACATTGACGTGATTTCTACCGTGAATATCGTCCTAGAAATTAATTAGAGCGTAAAATGATTTTGTTTGATACATTTAATTGGTGTTTAAATTACTAAAGTCCAAAATAATCCATATCTACTACTTGAATTATTTCAGAATTGGAAAACACACATTTTTTTTTTTGTTATCCGCTAGACGTATTATTTTTTGACACACTTTTTTCTACATTTTCTCATTGGCACGATGTCTTTTCTTTTTCTGTTCTGCACAAAACAGAAATAGATGCTATTTTGTTGTTTTAAAAAATTTTTTTTATTCAGTTTTTTTATGTGAATAGTATTGAATAATTAGATCTTGGCTAAATCCGGGTAAATGTTTTATTTATAGCTTTCTTGTCAATTGCAAAATGACTTACTCACATGGTAAAAACAGTCGAGTCATTGCAGTGTGTAGTTCCGCCACGAGATGGCGGCGCAAGTGC
This sequence comes from Macrocentrus cingulum, assembly GCA_002156465.1. Classification (NCBI taxonomy): domain Eukaryota; kingdom Metazoa; phylum Arthropoda; class Insecta; order Hymenoptera; family Braconidae; genus Macrocentrus; species Macrocentrus cingulum. The sequence goes on along the minus strand of MVJL01006854.1, from coordinate 31,191 downwards.
CTCTGTAGAGCGAAAATTTTTTTTTTTTTTCGTTATAGTTTAGATTTTTTGTTTAATTATTTTATGGATGTTTGTGCAATTATTTGGATCTTACTCTGTCGAGGAGATAGTAAATGGTAGTGCGATTTTAAGTGAAACACGTGAAATGGGCGGATAATAGATAAAAACATGGCTATTAAGGTGTCCGCGCGCGTTTCGTGTGCTTTCTCAGACATTCGCGCGCGCACGGCGGGTTTTTTTTTTTTATTTTACAACCCAGGCAGCGAGGTGTATATCGTGTGCGTCCTTCGAAAAAGACAAAAAGGAGGGAAAAAAACGGGTCGAGCTTTCCCGCGTTTGCGGCTTTGCGGAGAGCGTCGCGTCGGGTGTATGAGCGCGCAGCGATCAATACTCGTGCACTCGGGGGCTTTGCCAGCCGCAGGGTCGACGTACAATTGGGTGTAGGAGTGCCCTATATATATGGAAAACACTGGTAATTAACCATTCTGTGTATGAATATGTTTTTTTTCGCGCGGGAAAAAATTTTAAACTTGTACTATTTTTTATTTTTTCGAATAACTCGAAAACTATTGAGTTTATCGGATTTTTCTATAGGACTCGATTTAAAGCTTATTAAATGGGCTATAAAAAAGGTTTTATATAAAAATTACAAGATATCAATATTTAAGTAGTTATTTGGAATAGAAAATCAAAGAAGAAAAAAATTTCGAGTTTTTTTTTAGGTAAAAAACTGTTTTGGAATTTTTTTTTGCAGGGGTTTAAGTTTGGAAATACATTCTGGAAGGTTTTTATGTTAGTTGTTACAGTGTTAGGATGTAAATGGAGGATTTTAGTATTGGAAAATAGCTCACGACGACGCCTCTGCTTGTGATCGGCCCTTTTCTATTTGGTTCGGCGCGTGTATGTGACGTAGTTGAGGGGCCGTGGGCTGGATGACGTCAGTGGTCGATAAACTCTGTCCTCGTTTTGGAGTACTACGCCACCCCCGTGTAGCATGAGCGCGAGTAGGGATTCGCTCGTTCAGCATACCTCCGGGCGCCAGTATACACTGCATAGACTACTACCCCTCTCTGATGGCTCGTCGGCTGCCGACGATGCTCCACTTTACATAGCCACTTAATCCTCGATAAAAGGCTCAATGTGGCTTATCCACCAATGCCCAAGCCATTCTATATGAATTGCTAGAAGCTTGATCGTCAGTAAGACACCCATCTGACCGATTCATATCAGCAACCCTCATTTTCCGCGCTGTATAATTTTATAAATTATTCCTTCGAACCGTATATAATATATCCGCCTGCATAAATCTATCAATCCTATTTTGTTTATCGATCGAACTCGAATAAAAAAAGTTGTTTTATGAATTTTTCGTAAATATTTTGAAAATTATGAGAGTTTTGATATTTTTCGTTAGAATATTTTTTATAGAGAATTTTCTTGGCTACAAAAATTGTTCAGAGGAAAATTTTGGTAAATCTGCTCGTTTTGAAGATATTTAGAAAAAGAAAGAAAAAAATTTCGATTTTACAGTGATTTTTCCATTGATTAACGATTTCTTTTTATTTTATATCGTACAGGTAAATAGAATAATTGAGTGTAAAAAGTCATGTACTATAAGCGGAAATAAAAAATAAGTATAGAGGCCTGTGCGAATCTAGTGGGACGCGAATAGCACAGAGGGGCGTCTGGCGGGCAGTCGCCGCCCTGTCTGGGTCATCGCGTGCCAACCTCACCCACTCACGTAATATTCCGCGAAAATAAGACGCGCACACCGGGGCTCAGAATAGTGGTAACAAAACAAGTTTTTCTGCACGCGTTCACTCGATATTATCTTGCTATATCAGCAACAGCAGCAGCACTGGTCTAACATGAAAATATGTAGAAGCAGAATCGCGTCAATCAGGCGCCTATAACCGCGCACAAGTCTCATAATATAGCATCAGTACACTTCATGGGGTGTTCAATACCCGTATTTTCCCGTCAATGCCCTGATATTCGTCCATTAAATTCATTTATATAACCAGATTGAAAGCAGTCACTTGAGTTGATGGATGAAAAAAAGAAAAAATTACCTCGGGTATGATGACAAAAGATCTGGCGCTCGTGTAATTCAATTTATATATCCGGCTTGCCATTTGGTTGGTTTTAGTTGGATCGTGGCATTTGAAAGCCTAGAGACATTACTCGTTCAACGATCGATCGGCTGTTGAAACGCCGATAGACACTAGATTTGCGTCAGAGAGGCCCTTTGCAATGTCCTGCGTCAATATATAGAAATTCATGTTGACGGCCTATTTTGGCAACTGCAAAGTTCATGGGTCACTAGGTCAGAGGCTATATGTATGATGTCAGAATATTATTCTCAGCCTCCTGTGGCTATTACTCAATTGCACATGTATGAGTAAAAAAATTGTTTTTTTTTTTTTTTCCGCTAAAAATAATGTGAAAGTTATCAGATTTAGTGAAGTTTTCGGGGAAATAAATTTTTTTAATGACAGTTGTAAGAGAAAAAAATTTTTTTTTTTACTGAATAATTTGATTGTTTTTAATCTGGAAAAATTATATTTTTCATCAGAAAAAAATTGCAGCGTTCAATTTAAAATTCTATATATAAAAAAAAAAACGATTAAATTGGAAAAATTGATTTTTTGAAAAAAAAAAAAAAACCTTAAAAAAAGATTAAAATAATATGTATTTTGTACAAAAATATACAGATGACTATATACAATGCAGGTTAAAATATATCCGCAGTGTCCAGTGTTAAATTTTCGAGAGCTATTTCACGTAATGGCAGAGTCAGCTCTCTTGAAAATGCAGTGGAGAGAATTTGATTGCCAGACTGACACTTTTGGCGGGCGCGATTCGGCCATTTTGAGCAATCCTAGGAAATGGAAGTGACGTGAGATAGTTTTTACAGTCAGTAAAATGTTGATTGGAATCGGGGCTTGATGGTGATGGTAGTGGTGTAGCCTCTAGGTGTATAGAATGAGAGAGAATCACGTGGGAACTACAGTGCGAAAAAATGGGTCAGCCCCCTTGCATTGATGGAACTTTGTAGGTAGACGCTTCCTCTCGACCCGCAGCCACACTATGTCGTGTGAAACACGCTCGTAAGGAGTGTGTTGTCGCGGTGGAACACACGCAAACACAGTTGTAGATATGAGAACGCGAGGGAGTCTCGAGTTTCAAGCCGCTCTGCAGGCGAATGAGGACACAGAGGTTCAGAATCAGGAGGGTGAGGCCAGACAGTGACTATTGATCCAACGGGATCCACCCTCGTGATGTCTCTCATGTTAGTGGGATAGGCTCGGAGTATTATCAATCCTCTAAATGTTTTAAATTGTTAAAAAACATTTTTTTTATGCATTTTTCCTTTACGTCACTGTATAATGTTTAAATAGTCGTAAAACTGCGATAACTACTCTGCATAATATTTAATAGAATGGAATAATTGAATATTTAATTGGAAAATGAAGAAAACATTTTTTTTTATAGAATTTTCTAAGAGTTACTTGGGCATTTCGCAGTTTTGATGATTTTTTTTTTTTTTTTAGTTTTTTGACGATAACTTGGTTAATAATTGACGTAATGAAAAATATCATTGAATTTAACTTTTTTGGGATTTAATTTCCTATAAAAAATTTTAAATAAATTTTTTTTTAACTCGCTTAGTTTTTGAGGTATTACTGTTTTCTTGAAAATTCATTCTACATTTTTTGTAGAAAATTTAGTTCCCTATTTTTTTACTGTTATAACATTTTTTGATACTTGGTTTATTTACTGAGATATCAGAAAAAAAACTAAAAAAAATCACGAAAATTTATCGATTTCCAATGGGTATACCCCTTTTGAAAATTCATATTTTTCAAAATATCTTGAAAAATAAGTATAATATTGAAAAAATTTGTTCTACATTTTTTGTAGGGAATTAAATTCTCTATTTTTTTAACTCTTAAAACATTTTTCATTATTTCGCTTATTTTCCGAGTTATTGAAGTATAACGAAAAAAAAAAAATATATATATCGTATGTTCTTTTATCAGTGGCATATGATTAAATTATTTAAAAAAAAAAACCAATTAATTTATATAATTAAATGCGTGACACTTGAATAAGTATAAAGTGTACTGTTAAGGGGTAGTTTTCAGGGCATAAAAATGTTTATAGCATCATTTATTTGGCTTAGAGAAGAAAGTTTTCGGTATGTTTCTATATTCCCTGTTGGTCCACTCCCTCGCGGCTTTTGGGACCTCAACTCGCGTCACGTTGCTTTATCACCTTCACGCAGAGCTTCTCCGCACTCGCTTTATGATGCTTAATGTACAGTTGCATTTGCGAATTTGTGTGTTATACGAGTTTTCATAAATCGCCGCGGCGCTTTTATGGCCAAAGTTTCCTAGGACTCCTCCAGCACGTTTTTCTGTCCCCTATAACACTGTATATGTACTGTACTACTGCTGTAGTGTGCCAAGAGGCGCCTTTCCGGCTGCGACCACGCCCAATGTATGAATATACATGGGCTATATTGCTCAAACTGGCCCCAGATGTGGGCATATTTTCTTAATCGTTGTGGATATATCTAAAATCATTTTTTTTTTGCTTGTTCAGTGTGATCTTATACCAGTATCGTTCAACTCTGACCTCTCCATTTTTTTCTGCTCGCTTAAAATAGAAAATAATATCTATTTGAGATATTTAAAAAAATTAGACCACCACTTTTCAGTTTGTTAAAAATTCTTCTTTATAAAAATTTCAATTTGTTTACACAAATTTGACGTTTTACGGTATTTTTTTTTTTCGTCTTTCTGGCATTTTTTATGCTGATATAGGATTTTTTACTTCTTATATTTTTAGTAAACTTTTTTTTTATCGAAATTTTTATAGAAATTTGAAATATTTTAAGATTTTTCTGTTTTTTTTTTTTTTAATAAGTAGCGTTTCTAAAATCAAACGGGTTGTTTTAAATCATAATATCTTCTAAATTACTAAAGATACAAATTTTTTTAAAGAAATCTTTTTTGTAGAGAATTGCATTAGCTATAAAAAAGGTTCTTGAAAATATTTGTCTAATTTGCATTCTTATCAAGATATCAGCAATGTAAAAAGTTCTGAATTTTTTAGTGATATTTTTTCCAACAGAAAATTTTTTGTTAATAATTAAAAAAATTTCTTTTTTATTCATCATTTCCATAAATAATTTTGTGAATTAATAATTTTTGTTTTATTTCAATAATTATCAATATTTTGAGAGTTTATAAATTTTTTTTTCAATAAATTTCATGAATTTACATCGTACACATTGAACAGCGTGCATTTTTTCTTGAATTTTTTCAAAAATCAAGTAAAATAGGAAAAAATGTCAAGAGACTATTTATATAGATAATGAAATTCTCTACAAATAATATCTCTTGTTAAAATCCGAAAATTTTGTATAATTCATGAGAAAACTTGAAAGAGAAAAAAAAACGATGAAAGAGAGGTGAAAAGAATCTTAAAAAAGTTTGTTTATACATAGATGCGTGCTGCGCAGTGCGTTCGTTGACTTGGACGGCGTGTTAACGTCCAGACACCTTATGTCAGCACAGCCAGGGGTAGGATCGAGAGTGTGAGGCGCGCGCGAGGGGCTGTATAGGGTTGCAAAGGTCTCGGTTTTAGGGCATTCACCCACGAGGGTCCAGACGCAGCCTTCCCACCGCTCTTATATTTTTTTTCTACTGTCGAGAGAACGATGCGGGGGGAATGCCACCCCTATATAGTCCCTATTCAGTGGCGATCAATTTGGGAAATGTTGGGATGCTCGCGGTGTGCGAGAGCTCGCGCGGGGGTGAATGAACTCGTTCGAGGCCGACTCGACGAAAGTAAGAGGAGATGAGTGTCTGGCCAAAATATGAAAAATGACTTTTCCAGCTCGAATAATTCAATTTACCCTGTTTGCTTTGGTGATTAGAAACGTGAATAGTTTTTCAAATCAAGAAATCCGCGTATTTATTGATTTTTGAACTTAAAATTCGCATGAAAAATTTTAATTAAGTGATGGAAAAATATTGTGAAAATCTTGAGACCTGTTGCATGAGTTGTGCAGCAACCAGATGCTCGATTTAACGCTATGAATTGGTGGTAACTATATCGTTACGCCCTCTTTCACCATCTCTTTACGCCTCAACACCCAAAACACATCCAACATCTCACATTGAAGGTTTTTACTTGCCTCCGCTCCGTGGCTTTGGACTCGACGTAGTCTGCTTCGACGACAGTCTCGTAAAAACACGCGTGAAACACCCCCTGAGCCACTGATCCTCACGAAAAACATGATTTACGCGCGCCACCGCAGGATATACCATGTGGCGTCCTCTCTGGCATCGCATTTGTTGCAAATACATCCCTAAAGCTACCCGGCCAATAGTCTACAACTCTTTTCCTCTTTTTTTAGGATTTTTTGTTTTTGATTAATAACTCGAGGAAATTTACGAGGTGTTGGACATTTTGTAGGGAGAGAAAATTCATTTTTTGCGGAGGATAAAATTGATTATTATTTAGATAAAAGTTTTGATTTTAAAGGATAGTTGTTGGATTTTATTATTTTTATTGAATTAATTACATTATATATTTAAAAATGCCATTAGGCAGCCGAAATGGAAGTAAATTTCTTGTTATTTATTGTATTTACTAAAATCACACCAAAATTCTTGGTTTTTAGGCCGGCTTAATCGGTTATCGAGGCTTTAAATTATTAGGACCGACGAATTTAGACGTATTTCATCACGCTAATTATAAAACATTTTTTTCCTTCTCATTTTGTATCGACTTGAGTCAATTGCTTTTAATAAGACAATCTAAAAAAAAAACAAGTAAAAAAAATTCTTCGTCCAGTGTCTTTGACTCGTTAATCACTTGAAAAGAATCCTCGCAATTTTTCACACAGTATTATAAGTAAACAAAGTTGCAAAAATTCCTCAGATAATTCCAGACGAATCGAATAAATACATCCTATATCCTTAATTTAAAACTAACGACAACACACGCGCAAGATCCAGCATCCGATGAGGGAGCAAAGTCGAAAAGCGAAAAATCTCATGGGGCCTCACCTGTATAATATACGAGCGATGTATTCTGAGAATCTGTCGGCGTGGCGCGCAACCGGCAAAACTTGAAAACACAAAGAACATAATCTCGCGACGACGACGGTCAAACATTCTACGGCGCCTGATGATGGTTGCGAAGAGTATATAGATATGTACCTACGAGTAAAAGCGATGAAATTATGAAAAAACGATTGAGCCCGGCAAATAGCACGATGAAAAAAGACATCCCGAGTCGAAAAATAATAATCCAACTAGTACCCCAGGTCCCGCGTTCTCGGGTACTAGTTGCCAAGTTTTTAAATGTAAATTATGGTCCCGATTAGAACCCATAGCACCGGCTTATTTCCTATTTCGGAGCTGTGGGTACTATTTGGGACCTGCCATTTCGGGCTTTGTGGGCTCCATTCGGTACTTGCGCGTTCTTTTGCTCGACCGTTGTAACATATATCTCTCTAATATCACAGTAAAAATATCGTCTAATTAATTAAAAAAAAATAATACGCGATTATTACAATCGGGAATCGTCTCAGTGATTATATCTTGACCTAACCGACGAAGAAAAAACCTACCTTAATTTCGCGCCTAACCGGGATTGAACCTACGACCTACGACTTGGGGAACACGGACGTTACCTATAAGCTACGGACTCGCTCGCTAAAAAAATGCCATTCACTGTCCCTTATAAATATAAATAATATTGTTTAACATCAAATATTTTCAAAATATATTTACAACAAGTACAGCGTATAATTATATAAAATTGTCTCAATGTAGTTAAATGATGTTTAGTTGAAATTTCAACTAAACATTATTTAACTACTTTGAGACAATTTTATATTAATTCGGCGGATCTCTAAGTGGATTAATAAATTATCTAGTCACACATTAATATGCAGTTGATTGCCCTACCTATTTTTAAAAACAATCTCCTGTCAGGACAATATTTTTGGAAATTTGTATAAAATTTATATAAAATTTCTTAATTCTTTGTTTAAAAAATTAAATTTTTTAGACGCTTCTATCAAGTGAACTATTAGAGATAGAGAAAAATTATACTTCCTGGAAAAATATATGTTTACTTATAGAATAAACATATTTAATCTACATAATTTAATTAGTACCCGTCACATAACGTTAAAAAACAATCCCTATTTTATTGGCTATATCGATAATATTAGTTTCGCGTCTCTAAGTTCTATAAATATAATTAATAGTTAGTTATTGTAGGTTAAAAACTGATAAAATAGATTTAACTGTGAAAAATTCAAAGTCGAGATCTTAAATATACAGGGCGTTTCAAACTGTGGTGTAGAATCCGGGACCTGGGGGACTTAATAGGGAGCTAAATGTACAGGGAGTTTCAAATGAAAATGATTTTTGCGACTTGCGGGACATGTGGGTATAAAGCGGGTACAACGCGGGACCTGTGGGTACAAAGCGAAGACTGCGGTACCAAAAAGTAACTTTCTTTTTTCGACTCGGGATGCGCTCTGCAAAAACACGAGAAATACTCTCTTGCGCGTGCGAGGACAAAGCAACTCAACCAAAAAGTTATTTATTCGTTCTCTCATCTCGACCACCAGCGATATAAATTTTTTTCCAGAGTCTTATCTAATTAAAAATAATTTTTAGAGTATGATAACTCGTGTGGCAGATAGATGAATGACTCATGAGCGTGTCGAGTGTCGTGGGGTATTAATAGTTGCGACACAAGCTGAGAATAAAGCCAAGTGATGGACTCGTCTATTCCTGGAGCCCCCAGCCTAGTTCTTTATTCTCACCGAACATGTATATATGTATTTTAGCATTCGTAATAGATTCACGCGAGCGACGCGATCCATCGACAACTCTCGCGGCAGTCGCGAGGTCTCGCCTCAAATAGAAGCGCCACGACGACGACGATGTATCTCGATTCGCGATCGCGCGCGCCTCAATGAGATACGACGCTAGAGCGAGTAAATCGGCAGCACAGACTCACTAGTCATCCGGTGTATTTAAAGAAAACCACGTCGCTCTCTTTGCCCACCTCGCACCACCACCAATTCTTGCACCATCGTCTTCGATCCTCGTGTTTTTTTCTCCGCGGGTCAATGACACATTTTTTTTTTTTCAATATTCTACCAGTTTTTTCATACTTTATTTCAATTTCAATTTTTTTTTATCTTCGTAATCGTTATTAATTATGATAAGAATTGAGATCTTTTAATTAAATTCTATTTTTTTTTAACGTAATAAATCATTTTTAAGAATTAAAGTAAACAAAATTTCAATTAAATTTTTTATTGACTGCCAGAGTTTTATATACCTACTTACTGTGATAATTATGTATTAATGGTACACAGTATTGTTAGATATCTGTTTTTTTTTTTATTTTGAAATTGAACTTGACATATCATGATATATATATATATATTTTTTTAGGGAATATATTGTGATGATGTCAATAATTTCATAAATTTACTGATTTACTAATGAAATTACTAGATGAGAGATTTTCAGAGTTATATTTCATCCTTGCACAATTAGAAAACAATTTTTTTTACCTAAAAAAAAATACTTGAGACAAAAAAAAACCATTAAAATTTACCATTTGACTTTAGAATAATATTTAAAAACATTTTTTTACAATTGAAATTATTATTTTGTTATTAATTAAAAAAAAAAAATTCTAATCCATAAATTGCGTATTAAATTGAAAAAATGAAATTTTTTAATCACTGAAATGATTTATTAACTTTTCCTTGAAGAATATCAATATTATGAATTATCCGCGTTTAAATATTCTAAATGATGTCACGTCAATTATTATTACATATATAAGTCAAGTATATAATTGAATATTGTCTTTGTAGGGACTAAAGTGTAGGAAAAATAGATATAAATAGCATTTACGAGACGGATGACTATCGCGACTGCAATTACATGCGGTTATTATTGGTGCTATAAAAATATTGCGGCACGTGCAGCACGGTAAATATACTATAGTTTTACACACGGCCCTTTACGTAAGTAAAGATCAAAAAAAAACTAGACGAGCTGTTGCACACTTGTTTGAATTAGTAAAAAAAAAAAGTCGACGTTTTCCCTCTGTATAACCGTCTATAAATACTCACAGTGCGCGCGGTTTAGTGCATAGACGCAAAAAAAAAATGCAAAGAATGAAAAATGGGTCAAGGCGTCGCGACGGTCTTCTCTTAGCTGTGTGTGTGTGTGTGTGTGTGTGTGTGTGTGTGTGTGTGTGTGGGACAACAAATTGTGTAAGAACTCGCAACCTTAGCGGCGCGTCGCAATAGTCATTATCGGTGACGTGGACGTTGAACGGCCGCCAGGTCGCATCCGCAAGCACGAGAAATAAACGCAGCCAACGGATAGAGACACAAATGGAAGTGTGTCGCGACTAATAAACAAGTCGCTTTGTCTGAAATGCTTATCTTTGGAATTTACGACATCGTACGCGTAGCCACAGTCTGCCAGTTCGTTCTTGGCTAAATTGAGGGATTAATTAACGCATGTGTGTCGCGGAAATACACCAGATTTTACTGGATCACATGAGCTATAAGCTCAGTATCCACGTTGTAAAATTTACGTCATTTATTTTGTATAGTTGTATGTATATGTACATTTTTTAGTCATTATGTCAATATTGCCAGTGTTTTTTTTACTCTGAATATATTTTATTTAATGACTCAGTATAATTGAAAACAAAACAAAAAAATTTTAGGGCCCTGTAAAAAACATTTATTGAATGTTAAATAATTTTTTTTTCAGCTTAAATTGTTAAAGAATTTTTTTTTTTTTAATCAGCTTTAAAACGGGAGGAGGGAATAAATAGAAAGAAGCCCGACAGTATTATATGTATGAGACTGGCGCCTCACGTTTAGCCTCAAATATAGTTGAGCTGGCGGCAAAACATAAATGCAGTAGGGAATCAATGGAAAATATATAAATAAAAATCATGTAATACATAAATAGAACGACGCGTTGTGTTTTGTACTGCTCTATAAAATTTTGCTGTGGACGAAAATAAAAAAGTAGACAATTGAGGCGATTGAGCAAAAAAAAGCTCCTTCGAGATGATATAGGGACATCCGCAGAAAAGCGCGTATGAGCGGACGAAGTCATCTCTCGTGGTCAATCGGAAGCCTGTCATTACATAATGGAAATGTCAATTTCCGGGGGACGCTGTCAATGCCAGTGGTATCCGGCATGCGTTGCATATCCGCTGTCTTTTTGCTGGGTGTCTGTGCAGCGGGAAAATATATGTAAACACCTTGTGTGAAGGTGGAAAAGCGTGGAAATAACGTGTGTTTATTCGTCATCGCGTTGCCCCATACTCATTGATACCCACACGGCCATTCATGAATCCCGCAAGCGATTGTGTGAGAGGAAGTGACTGTACGCTGCAGCTCTCTGTGTAATACGTCTTGCTGCATGTGTGGGTGAGGTGTGTGTAGGTGCAGGCCTCTCCTGCAACACCTCCATATATGTATGTTAGCGCATTCGAGACTTTATGTGTACCTACCTACGCATTTTTCGCTCACTCACTTCTATACGACGTTACTTCCGGTGCATCTGTCACTCTCCTGTCTCGCTGAGCTGATTCTCAGTGTAGGAGGCCATCTTGTCTATTAGATTTCTTCCTTTACTCAGGTTTATTACCCCTTTTTTCTATTATTTTCATCATTCATTCCTGTAAAACAATTGTTTTTTTCACAGTGAAATCGACTTAAAAAATTTCGACCAAAAAAAATTTAATTTTTATAATTTCTGAAGTTGGAAAAGGTTTTTACATTAAGTCTATATGGATATATTTTGTGTGTATTTTATGAGGGTTTTCAAGTGGCCATAATGTAATTTATTTTTCTCGACAGCTTTCCTTTTGTTTATTTCATTGTTCCAGTTGATTTTTATTTTGAAAAATTGATGTATTATAGGTTCAAGCAGAAAAATACATCACAAAAGTCGTCGCGAAAAATAAAAGTGAATTTTCTGAGAGGAAAATAAAGTTAAGTATATAGATGAGGTAGATGTGCGCCCAAAAAGAGCTTCTTTTCTTCTCTCTCTCTCTTTCTCTCTCTCTCTCCTGTTGTTATTGCTTGAAAAATCGTAGTCACTGTTTTCGATGGTAGATTTTATGCACCTGCGCTTTAAGGTTATTTATATCTTTTCTCTTATAGCGCCAACCTGGCGTCAAGACATCATGCATTTAAAACAAAATTTCTAAAATTGAATATAACTTAAAATATATTAAATTCATTTCAAATTAAAATAATTTTTTTGTTTTTCAACATCTTATGTGTAAGATGAACTCGAAAAAATTGTTAAAACAGCACAATACTCGGAGACAAAGAAGGTTACGACGACGCAAATAACATCTGTCGAGCGGAACAATCTCCAGCACCTGCCGTCTGCATTTTGCGCACAAGAATAAATACTCTCAACCATCATAACACCTATTTAGGGTCGCTCTACTGAGCATTTGTAATATTGTCCACGATATTTTCTAGGCCTGAAAATTTCTACAAAATTTTTCGCATCAATTGATTGAAAAATTATGTCCATGGGCGCTCGGCGTTTGGTTATTGGCAAAAAAAATCCGCAAAACGTTGGAAGAAAAAATAGGGCTTCACAACATCTGTCGGCAGGTGGTTGCAAGCCTGCGGCTCGGGCCCTCTTGGCTTTTGTGCAGACGCGAGCGTCGTCGCGATTTTTGTGACACACGATTATTCACTAGACAGAATTAAATTTGTTTTTTTTTTTTTTTGTTAGTTTTGGTTTATTGTTTTTGATGTTTAGCTGTGGATTCAATGTGAATTCACTCGAGTGACAGTGTAATTGGTATTTTGGTATAGTGCCTGTAAGTTGTCGTGTACATCAGTTGTGCACTGTTGCACCTTCCTATTTCCTTTTGTGGTTGGTAAACATTTTCATACGCTTGCTCGCGTCGTCGCGCGAGAGACGACTTGAGAAGTTATAGGCTCTCCTTCGTTTTAATGCACACACGAGACTCATAACCACGCGGTCGCGGCCACACACGACAAGAAATAACACACCTGCTCACAGTTAATTGTCTGCACATCAGACAGCTCTTAATTCTCGCGCGCCACACAGCAGTAGAGAAACTACTGACGATCATGAGCGTTGTTTTCTTCATGTCTAGGAAATACACTCATTGCAACTAATTTATACAACATGTAGATAAATAAGGACTTTAATGGCTTCGAGAATTATAAATTAGTGTTAACAAGTTGGTTAAAAAATTTTTTTTATTGACATTTAAAATTCCTACTATCATTAATTTTTTTTTTTCTCATAAAAATTCATTTTAACAAAGAAATATTATAAAAAACATAATAAACGAATGTTTCGTTTTTTTTTTAATTTTAAATGAATTCATAGATTTTTTTTTTTTTTTATGAAATCTGGAGTATAAATATAAACTAAGCTTTTCTAAAATTATATTACAGTCGAAAAACAGTATTTTTCTTAAATTTTCCAATATATTTTGTTTTTAATAATATTTTTCGTAATTTTCCACGGTTAATAAATACTTTAATTAATTTAATTTTAATATAAAATAATTTATGACACAAAAGATCGTTAATTTCATCCTTAATATCTATGTCTTACTGGTCGAGTTAAAATTACCGACTCTGCAATAATATTCCACTTTTTGAAGTAATTATCAAAAAAACAAAAAATTACCATGAAAAAAAAAACACTAAAAGCTCCTGTGTGACATCAAAGCAGTAGTTTCCAGCTGTCTAGATGACATTAATCTTAAAATTATCCTCTGTGTGCTGCTCATGTGTTCATTCCATCAACAAATAGATCGCCAGTCGCATCATAGTAGCAAAATCCACGTGTATAAATCACTCACTTGACAGCTGCGCATCAGGATGCCACGTCTTTTTGCATAAAACACTGCTCTCGGAATGTTTTTCTAAAAAAAAAACAAAATAAAATTAAAAAAATTGAGCAGCTGCAGGGGAATTGACCTGAAACTCCTCTACTTGCACCTTTGGTTTTCGGAAAGCATGCATTTATCCTTGAGGAAGAACAGTTGTGTATCGTGTGGCGCGCGAGTGCATGTATATATTAACGCTCGCATCTTTGCAATTCTATTTGATGATGGCACGTGGCCGGCAGGTGAGCGCCAAGCAGCCACAGCTGCACCCACGAAAAAAAGAATCCTTCGCGCTCCTGCAATCCCATTTTTACTCCTCCTCCTCCTCCTTCTTCCTGTCTATCATCCATTTATATTTTCTATCGTGTACCTTGCGCCGTATTATATTCACTAGAGCTACTTTTCATAGTCCAATAGATTATACTGAGGGGATAAAAAAAAAAATAAAGCTGAAAGGCAGTTTTATGTAACGCGATGTAGTGTATTTGTATAGAGGAAGAAGGGAAGAGCTTGTGCGCATGCTGTCCGAAAAAAAGGGCATTTACTTCCTTTGCGAGAAAGTATACACCGCATCAATCTTGCGGGTTTTTAATACAATCTTGATGTCGAGTGCAACGAACGCATCAGCATTCAATGAAATTGCCACAGGAAGTCGTGTATATGTTAAGAAATCTTGCGCAATTATGTATACCACGTTCATTCATACTCTTTGACCGATATTATCTCGCGGAATTTTATCCGGATGTGAGTAATTTTCGCCAGTGCACTGGAAAAAAATTTTTTTTTTTTATAATTAAATTATTTATTATTTATTTTTTTAACTCATATTAGTTGTTTGAAATAAAAATTGAATGTTTTTTTTTTTTGGATATATTTATACGAGATATTTTGATTTTTTTTTTTTTAATGAATTTGCTTTAATTTCTTATGGGGGGTTGATTTTTATATAATATCTCGGAAATTATTGAGTTCAGTGAATTTTTGCATAGGACCTTTTTTGTTGGATATTAAATTGTCTATAAAAAAGGTTTTATGTAAAAATTATTTAACTCGTGTAATTTCCATGATATTAACAAAAAAAGTATTTAAATTTTCATCTTGTTTATATGCTTTAAATGTTTTTTCCTCTTGTAAAAAAAAACTTTCGAAACAAAATGACCTTTAGTTATATATATATGCGCATTTAGTTCCGATCTTTGACTGAAATAATTTCAGTGCGGTGTTTACGCAAGAAATATAACCTCAAATTGCATTACAGCAAGATCTTATATTTGAATTATGTTTAATTATATTGACTAAGAGAGCCTGATGCTGGCGCTTTCAAATGCACTTAAATTGTTTTCCATTTTTTTTTTGTATGCAATAATCTCGTGCATTGCAACAGCGCGCGCGCGAAAATACAGTTGTTGTGTGAGGAATGTTGCACGGTAATATTTATAAGTACATCAGCAATTAGAAGGCGCCAGTCGACGTAATTATACGTTAACCTTTTTGTCTCGCTCACCGCGTTATTCAATTCTACATCAAATATGTCTGCAGAGACCTTCGATTTTTATTTTTTGTTTCAGCTTGTCTGCATATTTTTATCTCTTCAAATTACTCTAAAACACTTGACCATGAGTAGAGAAGTGTTAAATTATTTGGAATGTTGCAAAAATAACATTTTTACCTCTTTAGGCAATTTTTTTTTTTAATATCAATTTGTTTACTTCAATCCAATGTATTTTTCATTCCACACGTAGTCAAAACAATTTATTTCTTGGTGAAAAAAATTTTTTAACGCTCAATTTGTCGACGTTCGAGAATATTTTACTGAGAAATTACGTTCTACAGAGTGTGTAAAACAGTTTAGAGAGCAGAGCAAGGTCAAGACAATTGATATTCAGTGTTGGGAACACGGGTAAAACTCTATTTTAGTCGCTCAGTCACATTTATTATTACCGATTTAAAAATTACATTGAGAATTCGCCCTCTTTTTCCAAGAGAGTACATATAGAAATTTATTATTTGCCCCCAAAACCGCTTCAAAAACTCTCTGAGTTAGTTTTAAATGCTTAAAATTATTGCCCAGAATTTTCTTGGCTTCCACATTCAATGTAATGCATTACAATATGTCCATTTTACCCCCTAGTTGCACTACCATGCGTTTATATAACCTTACACTTTATTTTATATGATAAAAACAAATTTCTTTACTTTAAATTTTTTCATAAAAATTTTTTTTTATTAACATTTTTTTACGAGGGTATTTTGTACTGTTTTAAGAATATTTTTACCGATTTTTGTTGGTGGAAATACATTTTTTTTGATCGATTTTGGCTTTGATATTGTGAGCTGAATGTGGAAGAGGTATTTTGAGGGGTTGAAAAAAATTGAAAAAGCCGAGTGAATGTGAAAAATTCTAGTCTATTTGATATAAAATATTATAAAGAAAAAATTGAGTATTCATTTTTAAGATTGATTAATTAGATTTTAAATTATTATGGCTACAAGTTGGTAAATACAAAAAGTGAAATTTTTCAAGTATTTCAACAGTAAGTAGTTCACTCTGGTGGCAGGAGGTTGAAATTTCAAGTCATCTGGCTCCAGGGGAGCATTCGAAAAATGGAAAGTCCAGTCAGTGTCTCTTTGTTATGTAAATCTCTTTGGAATATTATGAAAATAATATTTTTCGTACAATATACCATCACTACTATGTATATTTCTTTTGAAAAAATTCACCACCGCGTGAAATACTTATATTCAATTAGATAATTTATTTTTACATACCCTAGATAAATATTTCGTCAGCTGGAAAAAAAATTTACTTCAATTCAAAATTTTTTTTTGTTAATAATTTCCCACGCATTAATGTTTGTCCGCACATCTTTTGTATATTCAAAGAATTTGAACTTTTTATATAGGGGTAAATAAAGGAGAGATAGGGGGGGAAATTTATTGAAAATCAGTGAAGCAATTTTTAGGGGAAGAAATATAAATGACGTGAGGATGACAGAGTTGATTGCAGATGTATAAAACTGTCTATTGCACGTTGTTTTTACATAATTCAATTTCTAATTTTTTTTTCTTCTCTCTATTTTGCGGCCCCAATGTAAATAAATGATTTTTTTACTGATGGCTGAGTCAGACCACGCGATACTGCATGATTCAAGCTTCTAATAAACTTCTCGAGCTATTTTATCAACATGGAGTAGTCTATAGTAACATGTTATTGTGCGCAATCTAGGCTACTGCGCAGTTCGCATTGCTTGAGCGTGAGTCGTGCACGTGGTGCGCTCTCGTACGCAACCGAATGATTCGTGTCACGGGGGCCTAATGCAAGTGCTCTTGGCCTGCTTCCCAGCACTGTAAACAAACACTGGATGCCGATGCTTGCCCAATACTTTGTGTATATATATTTTCTCCTCCAGAAATATGCAATGCCACTATTTTGCAACATGCGCGGAATTTTATAAAATGCATATCCTGTTTGTTTTCATGATGATCGGTAATTGAGCTATATGTCCAATTTCGCGCTTACAAACACGGGATGAATACGCTTGTTTATAGGTTCGTAAGATTTTTTTTTTTTTATGTAAGCAGTGATACATTCTCCTGTTGAAATATATATGAGAAAATTTCTCATTTTCACTTTTATGTGGCCTCGCGTATATATATTACGCGCCATGTTTATTGATCCAATATCCGCTTTATATTTATTCGATAAATCTATTGCAGTTGATATATAGAGAAGAATATGGAAAAAAATATTCAGTTGGTAAAAATCATGCAGTTTTTGTGATTTTTTTTTTTTGAGTTTTTTCGTGATAAGTTGGAAAATAAATAAAATATCGAATAATGCTATAAGAGTTAATTTTTTGAGAGTTTAATTTCCTATAAAAAATGTTATATAAACTTTTGAGATATAATTGTTCTTTTTTTTTTTAATTTAATTTTATAAAATATTTCGAAAACAAGGTTGAATTTTGAAAAATTTTATTCTATATTTTTTGTAGGGGGTGAAATTCTCTATCTAAATTCAGAGAATTAAATTCTCGAACATTTCACTCTTCTGACATTTTTTGTTATCTCATTAATTTACTGGGTTATCGAAAATTTAATAAAAAAAAAATTACATGTCAGTAATGATGGGTAAGCCATGAAATCTTGAGTTACAGTTAGATTACATAGTTGTGCACACATATTTAGTAATACATTTATCAGTGAAATAGAGCGTCTCTGTCATAATATAGTGTTTTACGATAGATTTTTATTACAACCGAGATTTTAATCACTCCAAGCGGTCTGTCTGTCTATTTTCGGTGTGGGATATATAATTTTTAATCGTTTTTTAATTCAATTCGTGGTTGCTGGAAAGGGGGATTCGAGGAAAAGCCGCCTTCGACCAGCAATATTCGTCTAAACAAAACGGCGCGGCGTTTATAGTTCTGTGGCCTTGAAATCATGGCAGAAATGCGATCCTTGAGTTTCTCTGTCTGCGCAGCTGATAGGTAATATTATCGCGTCTCGACGCGATTTGGAGAAAGCGCTTTTGTCTTTTTTTTTCTTTTTTTTATACAGTAATTACGCACAGATCTAATTTTCTTGGAGTGCTCTTTTTTTTCACCGCAATTCATATAACTAGACATTTTTAGCTGGTTCAAAAATACTTCGACGAAGTAGACTTTACCTGGAACACCTCTATTTTCAAGGTTTGGGTAGGTCCGTAATACCGGTCGTGCCTTTTGTTTGAAACTTTTGCGTCTGCGGACGCGCGTGATGCGCGCGCGTCTTGCATGCAGATGCTTTGAAAATGTTTTTTTTTTTCTTTTCTTCCAAAAATATATTTTGCTTCACTTGAAAACAAAGTCATCTTTTATTTATGAGGGTTTATTAAATTTTTTTTTATCGATTTATTTTTAATTAATTAATTATTCTTATTTTGAGAAAATTTTTTTATGTTTCTTTATTTTACTCAAGTTTCTCTTATTTATGTTTATGGTATATTATTTATTTATTTTTTTACCTCATGATGGACAGTACAACAAAAGACCACATGAGAGAGTGCCTTTCAGAATTATAGTATAGTCATAAAAGTCAGAATGTTGCCAACGTGAGTATCGTACAATTGTGACACGTTGAGTTTAACTGCGCAGTGTTTCAACTCGTCATTTTTTCATCCCCTATTTTTATATAAATTCTTCTCCCTGACATAATTTTTATTGATATGAATTAGAAAATATATATCTGGAATTTTATATATTCGAAAAATTCACATCATTCATTAAAAAAACTAGAAAAAGTTGTTCAGATTTTTTTTTTTTTTTTTTATTTTTATATATTTGAGGGGCATGGTAATATGTGTTGCCGACAAAAGGAGCAGGTACTTGGCGCCCCTGAAACTTTCTCACGAGCCAAATGACGATTTGCATGAATGGATATATAGCGGCGGGGGAAGAAACGGCCAGAGAGCCACTTCTCTAGATCAGCTTTGTGTGTGTTATTGGATGGTTCTCGCGCGTCGCGTTTCGGCGCTCACTCCCTGTTGCTTTTTTTCTCATTCTTTTATATATTTTTTCCCTGTAACAAAAATACACATATAAAATCGTCTTAAATATTTTGTTTCACGTTAAAAAATCACTTGTTTCAATTAAAAATTGTGGAATTTTTTTTACTCGTTTGTGTATATAAATTATAATTCAATGACACACTTGACTTATGAATGAAAAATAAGTGATTGACGTGTGTTCCACTGCGTCATTTGTCGTAGATACGGTAATTTTTATTCATTCATTAATATTCAAATAATTAAATCTTATATAAATAATTAAACAATTAATTTACAAATATTTAAATATGAATATTTAGACAATCAAAATTTTTTTAACGATAATTTCATCCAGTAAATTACAGATAAATTATTTTCACATTTAAATAATACTTAATTTTTTAATTTTTATAGCAGGTTGCATTTGAAACACTCTTTGGTATTGATTGAAGATTTGCAATAAAAGTGTTCTTATTTGTATAAAATTATTCTCTTTATTCGTAAGCACTATAATTTATTAATGAAAAATCGTCATTCATTATCGCATTGATGAACTAAAAAATCGAATTTTTTGTGGATTTTGACGTGCGTTCCAATTTGATTATATAACTATAAAGGGTTGTTATTCTGCGTCGTGCAGATTTCATGTAATTTTCATGAATAGCGGAGACGCCTACTCCGAACAACGATTTGGGACTTTCTTATATATCGATAGGAAGATTATTAAAAAATTTGTTTCGACGCATTTTTGTGTTATTCTTTATATGAATATTTACCAAAATTTAATATATTCTTATTTAATGATTTTTAAACGCCACTGTGTCTCAATTGCGTCCAGTCTGTCGTATATATACTCGTTCTAACTCATCTGCGCATATCCAAGCGCATGTTTGCGTCACGTGATGCGCGAGCAAGGCGCGTGAAATGGCCGCCGGGTACTCTAACTGCTCTAAGCACAAGAAAAGTGAATAAATCGCGTTGATCTGCGTGATTATAACGATTTTTTCCACTGTATTGGTTGAATGGTAGGTGGTAGAGGGGCGTGATTGACACGTAGGTAGTAGAATGGCGCTGGACGCGGCGGCGACGTAAACGCTGGACGCGGAGGCGAAGAATAAAACCTAAAAAAGCAAGAGTAAAAAAGCGGCGCGCGCGATTCGAACCATTGGAATAAAAGCCAGGTCAAAATTTCTGAGAGACGCGGCCACCGGCGTCCTTTGTTTGGTCTACTGGCGGATTGGAAGCAAAAGAGTCTCGCGCTGTGTGCACAGAGAGAGAGAGAGAGAGAGAGAGAGAGAGAGCGGGGGAAAAAAGAGAATTCCGGTCGCTTGGTGGTCTCGGGATCGTGGAATGTGCCTTGTAGATCGTGTATGCGAGGATGGGTCTGTTGGAAAGAGATTGGGAGGGAAGCTGCGGGGGTCTTATGAATGAATCTACCTGCGGCCCACTCTCTGCGCCATCGTGCTCTGCTCTCCGTGTGAGCCAAGTGCTCGCGACTCCTTTTATTTATTTTACTCCACTACTCACTCGCTCTCTCTATATGTGCTACATATCTCTCGCGTTGTCAAGTACAATAAAAGTACCGTACGTTCCTCCACTTTTTCCCTCCCTAGCTGTAATATCACAATCTTGTGCTCTCAGGCCCTCGTTCACACTTGTTGAAATAACAGAGATGGTCAAATTAGTCTTTAAAAACAGTGATAAGGCGGTATATATGGGCTTTAGATTGAAAATTATCGTTTTACTTTGTTAAATAAAATTTTTTTTTTATTGTTATTTTAGGTGGGTAAGAGTTTGGAATAATATTTTGATTGTTAGAAATGTGATTATAATGCTATTATTGAGCGTTTACAGTCGATTGTAGTAGCGAAAAATTTTTTTTTTATTTTTTTTTATTTGAAAAAATTATTTATAATAAGGAATTTTCTTAAAAATGGTCAACAATGAGTTTTTACAATGTTTGATGGTAATAGAATTTTTTTTTCATAAAATTATTTCAAGGGACGTATGGATATTTTGCTAATTTCATGAGTTTTTTGATTTTTTTAACGATAACTTAGTTACTAAGTGAGATAATGAAAAATGTTAGTAGAGTAAAATGATGGGAAATTTTGATTGTTATAAAAAATGTGATATAAAAAACATCTGCTTCCATATTCGACTGTCCACAGCGTCTGGATAGGTCCTCCCATCATTTTCAACTATTTATTTACATAATTAAAAAATAATCGAAATTCTACGAGAGTATATTTTTTTGATATTTTATCTAGTTTTTGAGATATTTTGAAAAGTCAAAATTTTGAAAAACATTTTTTGTAGAAAATCAAACTCCCAACAAATTTATCTCTATAAAATATTTCATTATTTCAATTATTTATCAAGTTATTGTCGAAAAATTGAAAAAAGTAACAAAATGGACAAGATATTTACACGCAAAATACAATTTTCGAGTTATACCCGCAATTAAAATTTTAAACAAGGCATATTTTTGCAGGATATAGGTAGAAGACTCTATTAAATTACGTATCAGTAATAAAAACTTAATAAAAAATTCCCAATATTTAAAAAATAAATTAATTGAAAATTTATACGGCTATGGCAATGATTAAAAATAATTTCAAAACGTAATTGATAGATTTTAAAAGTGTGAAAAAATGATATCTCAAGCAATTAGGAATATGTTGATGGTGATAGGAAAAAAAAGAAGTCATATATGCAAATAAAATATGCAGCTAATATGCATAATATGTAAAAGCATGCGATTGACAGAATATTAGTACTGTTGAAAAAGGCTGTTGGCATACGTCAATGGCTCGTGTTGACGTCAGAAGACTAACGCGCGTAAATGAGTGTATATGTGGTGAACTGGTAAACAGTTCCGAAGTCCAGGTGATTTGGTGACCGCGTTATATATCACGGCTTAGCTGCAACAGACGGAAAAGGCCACCATACACTCTTGATTAATTAGGGGTTCGCCGGATCTGTAATTGTAATTTATTCTCCTTGACATGGATTGCTCGTGTGCACTATACCTATATACTGTCTGAAACTTTTGCAAAATCCTCAATCGAATAGAGCCTCTATAACTCTCTTATCTGCATGGATATATTTTCATTTGTCGCCCAGTCCTTGAATAAGCCAGTAAAATATTTATGTGTGTGAAAATTGCGAGAAATTGTATATACACTCTCGCAATTGCATTCCAATTCCATGATACTCTGTTCGTGCTGTCGTGTGGCTGATTTGTGCGCGTGATAGTACGGTGAAATCATCGACAAGTGGCGCCAAAGTTGGTCAAGAATTCCTGCCGCGTGATAGCACGCAAAACAAACGATGACGACGATGATACTTTATCACGTCCGCGCGTGTGGATTAGATGCTACAGATTAAATCATCCAATGTATATACGTGAAATTTCCTGCTCTTGTTTTTTTTTTATGTACGGCAAATCATTGTCATCATCACTCGAAGGAATGTTGATGCTCTTATCACACACTTTGGTTGTATTTGTTGTCATGAATAAATATCAAACGGGTTTTTTAAATTGAGATTTTTGTGAGTATAGGAAAAAAATTATATCTAGATGATGATATGAGAGTTGATAAGTTGGATATATAGGTTTTTTCTTTATTTTTTCAATTGATGATGAACTAAAAAATACTTTAATTGAATTATTATATTGGAGATAATTATTAATACCGGATTGATGATTTTTTTGGGGGGAATTTCATGATTTAGTTGGATTATTATTATTTTTTTTTTTGGATATAAAATTTTAGGTATTTGATGAAATAGTAGATTTTCAATAAAATATGCTGCCAAGAGTTTTTGGATATCATTTTTTTAATGAAATTTTTTGATGGGATACAGGATATCTATATATTGGATATCCCTTTGACAATTTGATTAAAGAAAAAATTGCTTGTCTTCATAAAAACATTACAAAATGGATTGTTTAACTATTTCTTGTCGATTTTTTTAGTAAAATTAATTTTGAATTAATTTTTCGCATTTATAAAAAAAAAAATGATTTTTAAAAATTCTTATTTATCAAAATATCTCGAGAACAATGTAAAATATCGTAAAATTTTATTCTTTATTTTTTGTAGAGAATCAAATTTCTTTTTATTTAACCCTCATGACATTTTTCACTATTTCAATTATTTACCGAGTTATCGAGACAGTAAGAAATTTTTTTTTCTTTATCACACCTTTTTGGTGTTTGTAATGCGATGTAAATATCCATTAAAACTCACGTTAGTGTCGTTATATATTTTTCCGACATTGGATTTTACAATGTATAGCGATATTTATGCGCATGCAAGTGCGGATATATTGAAGCCCGTATCCTGTATTGGATTTCTCGCGCTTGCTTCTGATATGAGGGTAAATTCTCAGCCTGGAAAGGCACACATAACGGTTACGATACATACAACTTATGTTTTTTTTTTGTTCGCGCGATTATTTCCTGCACCCAAGTCTACACGTCGAAAATAATCAATAGTAATTATTCAACTAATAAAAGAAGGCGCAGCCACACTAGAGTTGTCTCTCGCGATGTACACTTTTCCCTCGATATATATGTAGCACTGTTAACGAGGACCGGTTGTCGAGCAGGAAGTATTTGATATCCAGCTTGCTTTAGAGACATTTATTTCCAAGCTGCATATATGCACACACCGCTAGTTTCAATCCACATCCATTTGTCCTCTGTTTCGCTGCAAAATCATCCAGGGCATGCTATAGCGATTATTTCCCCGTCCTGTTGATGATTATAAAATAATTTGTTGTCGCCAGTTGGCCCGTGTAATCTCCTATCATGTTGCTAAATAACGTGAAAAATGAGTTGGAGTTTGGGAAATTGTGGCTGGATGAATATATACTCTCAATTATAACTGTGGCACCCTGCTAAAGGCTATTAATTGTTCTTTAGAGCGAGATATCTTTGAAAATAATGAAGATACAATTTTGGGGAATAGGACCTTTTTTGTAGATCAGAAAATTCTCTAAAAAAAAGATATCTATCAAAAATCTTATCAAGTGTATTATTTTTGAGATATAAATAAAAAAAGAAAATGTTTTAAATTTCAATTGAAGCAATATTCATCATTTAATTGCTCTTTAAGGCGAAATATCATTGAAAATAATCAAGATACGATTTTAAGTAATAGGACCTTTTTTGTAGATCAGAAAATTTTCTAAAAAAAAAGATTCTTATCAAAAATCTTATCAACTGCATTGTTAATGAGATATTAATTTTTTAAAAATCTTAAAAATTTTACTTGAAGCAAAATTTACGGTTTTTATCACGGAAATGGGATTGAAAAATTATGAAATAGTCGTTTTTTTTCAATATTTATATGTGAGATACTGGGTATTCTGGATTGTTTGATTTTTATGTGGCGACACGATATCACCGGATGAAAAAATAGTGTTGAAATCATTGAGAGATGAAGAAAAAAATAGAAGAAAAAAGCTTGAAGGAGAGGCCATGACCGATAAGGCTAAGGTGCACGCACACTGTAATGATGCCTGAGACTATTCTCCACGACCAATAAATCCCACCTCGAATCACCGGCCATTCAAGTTAGTCCGTCATTGCGCTGTACAGAGTATTTTTGCATTTTTCCCCCGTCATTAATTTTGCAGTCACGCCCAGTAGTTGGGGAGAAAAAGGAAAAAATCTTTGAGGATGTATACTCAATAAGCTGCGCATAATTTAACGATCGATGCCCTTCGTCATGTCTTACCACGATAAAATCGATCTGTACATAATCGCCAGAATGTCGGTGCACATCCGGCTATATCCTCTTTCAGTAGCCTCGCGCGACTTTTGCAATATCGGGCATTACATTTGCATACAATTGACTATATCTCATTATTACCAGGTGTTTTTTTTTTATATTTATCTCTGATCTATTAAATTATAGAATATTTCATGCATTATATCAACTTGAGTAATTTCTACTTGCTAATTGACAGTAAATAAATCATCAGAGTATAATTTATTAATGACGGAAAAATCATCATATTGCAGGATAAAAATTTTTTACGATAAAAAAAAAAAATTGAGTAATTGTCTTAAATTATATTGGATTTATGGAATTTTTTTTTTTTTTTCGCGTGTATAAGGTTTTTTTTTTAGGGTTAGAAAAAAGTGATTTGTACAAATGATTATGGTTAACTGTATATTATAATAGTTTTTGAAATAATCGCACGAAAAGATCGCCAAAAGTTTTTGCCACTTTTATCAAGATGGAACTTTGGACTCTAAGTGGCAATTGCTAATCGGATTCCAATCGATAAATGCGACCACTTCAGAGAGAGAAAGGTCTATCATCATAATATTGACATCCTGTCCCCACACGATAATAGCGCGTGTACGCTGGGAATTCCACAGATTCATATCTGCAAGGAAAAAAAAATGCCTTTCATATCGCGTGGACTTTTTTTTTGTTAGTCACCCAAAAACAAAAACGTTATGATTAATAATATTAACAAAAAACTGTATTGCATGTCAGAAAATCAATTGGATGTATCGCTAAAAAAACTCAAGCTTTTTTACTTGCTAATATCTTGATTAGGATGCGAGTTAGATAAATTTTTTTAATAACTTTTTTTGTAGGTAATTAAATCCTCTACAAAAAAGGTCTTTTGACATAATCTTCTATTTTGATTCGTTCTGAAGATATTTTGATTTAAAACACCACGATAATTTAATTTGTCACTAAACACGCAAAATATAGAATCTTTAATTTTTATAAATGATTAGCGATAAAAAAATCATGTCTTAAGAAGAATCATATGAAAAAGTATCCTCTAGACATATCATAAAATGTTTTTTTGTATTTTAAAAAAAATAGTATAAACATGATTGGTGATAAAAAATAATATCATAGGCGCCGTTAAATTCGTGGAATAGTTTGGTTGACAGGGAAGGAATTTATTTCAGCTTATCTGAAAGTAAAGTGTGATAATTCGAAACTTAAATCTATTCAGTTAAATAGATGAAAAGCGAGTGAAAGAAATAAATGCAGAATAAAAAATTGTAGCTTCCGCGAAATGTCGTATAAAGCCGTTTATCGTCGAGTGACGCTTCCAAATTACTTTGGTCTGTGTATATACATGCATAAACACTGTCTCTCTACCCACGGGCGCACAGAGTGTACCGAAATATATACCGACGGGTCGTCTGCACGTCGGCGCTAATTCCGCGCCTAAATATGAGGTGCGAGACCGTATTCAGTCCGTCGACGCGCCAACGGAAATGTGAACCGACGGCGGCGCTCACACACAAAACAGAGATTTGTCGTGTTGCTGGAGCATACGTGAACTATTAATTATGAATTACATATTTTGACTTTGCTTGGCGCGTATATATTTATGTGTGATATGTCTGGAAAACAAGATAGCGTGGATTTTCATTTGTCGTGCAAACACACAAGAGTTGCGTGAACTTGCGAAACCGTAGATCCGGCTCTTAGTGCAGTACAATATACTTCGCGGCCTAGAAATATATAACCAGGGCGGAAGGAAGCAAAACTTTGCGTCTGGCCTCTCGTCGTCGAGGTTGCGCCACATTGCGAAATATTTGTTGGCGTTTGCGCTTGTTATATATTTCTCCTCTGCACCGTCTTTTAGGGCCTTTATTTATCGAATATGAGGCTCACCTGTACTAGGTGCCTTAGTGTCTGGAAAACATAGGAAAAAATGGTCTTTAGAAAATTCACCTAACTCGTATCCTTATCAAGATATTAGCAAGTATATAAAATACCTCTCAACTTTTTGGTACAATTTAATGTGCTCTTTTAGTTTTCACGTGATATGACAAACTATGATGATAGATGTGAAATTCTAATTGAAAATATTTTGTTTGAGGCGCATAGGAAAATAACGAAAAAAAAAAATGTGTTGAACAGGAGTTCCGTAACTCTCATTTCTTGCGCGATACACTTGCAATACAAAAAGATGCTCGATTTCTCATCTTGCCCCATATTGGTTTCGTGCCAACATACCTAATGGATTTATAGTCGCTGTCACACGGCTCGTGGTGTATATTACAGGGAAAATAAATAATTCTCTTTTGATGACGCGCGCGTACATAGGTATGGAGACGAATATATATACGAGCATCAAGGATATCTCATCACTTATCCGCGCTCGCATCATATATCCTCTGATATGTGAACAATCAAATCTTAATTGAGGTGTTTTGTTGAATTATTCG
This sequence comes from Macrocentrus cingulum, assembly GCA_002156465.1. Lineage (NCBI taxonomy): Eukaryota > Metazoa > Arthropoda > Insecta > Hymenoptera > Braconidae > Macrocentrus > Macrocentrus cingulum. The sequence continues at coordinate 3,448 of MVJL01006854.1, read as the reverse complement.
GATGCTCTGGAAATCGTTGATGTTGACTGCTATAACTTTTATATTATGTAATATCCTTTCTGCAGGCATGCACGTATCACAATCGGCCGCCGCGCGAGAGAGAGATCGCGTACATTCGCGAGTATTGCGCTGCGACCTACTTATCTATAGGCCACAATGTCTGACGTGGCCCTCTTTAATGCAGGTTATAAGCTTTTTATCAAATCACCACAATTATTTTTCATTAAAAAAATCCTTACCTGACATCCGTTAAATCACTTAAAAATTTCTAAACCACAAAAAAAAAATTTTTTTCACCTCAAAAAAGTCATTTATAATTTTTCTTCTGGTTTTTTTTTTTTTTTAATATTTCAGACAATAAAAAAAAGGAAATGGAAAAAATTGAATTTTCTATTGATTTTATTTTATGGTTAAAATACAAGATTTTTTTTCAAATTGAGATTTTTAAAAATATTTTATATCTAAGTTATATAACAAATAAATTTAAAAAAAACGACAGGGCATATTTTTAAAAAGATGAGAATGTTTTACTTGCTCATATCATTGATAAGGATGCGAGTTGGACAATTTTCGGTAGATACCTTTTTTCAAGGTAATTAAATTTTCTACAAAAAACATCTCTTGACAAAATCTCGTATCATCATTAGTTTTAAAGATATTTCGATTTAAAATTTTTAATTTCCATTTTAATTGCAAAAAAAAAATTTTTTCATCTATTCCCCAATGATTTTCTTGCTTGTTCAATATATTTGAGCATATAGTTTAAGAATTTTTAAATATACAGTCAAAACAATAATTAATTACAGTTATATAGCGCGCGCGTTGAGATTCCAGAGAATCTGGAACGCGCGACAAAAAAAAGAAAAAAAAAAAACAAAGTGAACGGTCTCTCTCTCTCTCTCTTCTGCGGCATGATTTTCCAGGTTGCACACGCCAAAGGTTGGAGGGAATTTCTCCTCATCCAGGAGTGGTATAAAGCGACCATCAAGCGCTTTCTTTGCTCGCGCTGTTGCTCTGCAATTTTGCGCAATGCAGTCTCGGAGAAGTCGACGGCGTGCGTCGCGCTCATCCTGCGCGCGCGGCGTCTCCTCCGCCTCCTCCACCTCCTCTGTGTGGAAGATGGCAGATTTGTTTGTAAACAGTTTGCACTCTGTAGGAGAGGGGATCGAGGGTACTTTCTCCCCCTTACCGTTATGTAATTGACGCGCAAGAGACTGACCTATTTGACCGTTCATGGCGTATCGCGGGTCGTGTCGACGTTTACAACTGCTCCGCAGTTCCGGACCCCTTTTGCCCACTATTTTTATACTCACATCCTGCTCCACGGACTAACCGTTGGTCGTACAGGTGGCCCAATATGGCCGCCGCCAACTCCAAATACAGTTCATGAGTATTTTTCACTCGAGCGCGCGCGCCGCGCGACTTACTGTCGTGTCATACCACTTGCTTTGCCGGGATTCCCCCGGATATGTGCGGTTGTGTATATATACTCTCTTTTCCTTGATGTGAATACCGGAGCCTTGCTTACATTGCATTATTTTCCCTCGTGGTTCATGTTTTTATTTTTAAATAATATGCGCAGTGACGCGCACACGGGAAGGCCAGAATATGGGGATTTTTCTTCTTATCAATATATATATTTTTTTTTCATCAATACAATACACGTTGAAAAAGCTTTAAAAACAACAAATATATTTATTATTCATGTTTTATTGATTTTATTGTATCGAAATAATGTGTTTTCTTCCTATTTTCGTGATTTTTTTTTAGTTTTTTTCCGATAATTCAATAAATACGTAAAGCAATGAAAAAATGTATTGATATATTAAATGATTTAAAATTAAATTTTCTACAAAAAATGTTGAATGAATTTTTTTCTATCTTTTCTTGTTTTTGAAATATTGATTTTTGAAAATTCTTATTTTTTACAATTATCTCGAAAATAAATCAAAAATATCGCAAAAATTTACTCTACATTTTTTTTATAGGCAATTTAATTCTCTATTATTTATTTCTAATGATATTTTTCATTATCTCCCTTGTTTATACTGAGTTGTCGATATATATTAACGAAAAAAAAAAATATATATATATACGCTATTTTAACATACAGATTATATTTTCCCGATTTTTTTTTTCTCCATATATATATATCTCATAAAATTTATTTCTTTGGTAGAAAATAATCTTTTATGGAAATATTTTTGGTTGCAAAAAGCTACAAAGCTTTTAGGGCCAACAATCTGATGGACGGATAGTGTTTTTTTTTTCTTAGATTGTAAATATCTTGAAAAATATTGAAATTGCAGAGATATTGTGTAGAACTATTTTTGTTGGCAGATAAATTTCCTGTAAAAAAGTTTCTATGGAAAAATCCGGTATTTTTTGTATTTTTCGAGATATACCGTGGAAAAGACGTATTACGATAATATTACTCACGTTTTTGTAACTTCCTCCACAGTTATATATGTATAGTTTATTTTTATTCTCGCTGTAAAGCGTGCCATCTGAATCCGACGTTGTTTACTAAAGCGTAATGCGGACAAGATAGCTGTTGGTGACGATCACGTAATGGCTTATTTAATAATTCAAAATTTCTTTCATGGAAATATTCTGACATTTGCATAGTCCATGCAGCACGTAATGCCTTGAAAATATGTGGTCTCGATATAATACAGCTAAGCGAAAGCGTTTTGTGTATGTACACAGCTTCAAAAAACACGTTTTGATTATAGCGCGCCATCAAGCTAAACGCCTATAACCTACAAAACGTTTTCTCGCGCGCTGTCGGATCAAGAGGAATAACCGTACGCGCGCGCCAGTCACGGGATTATGTATTGTCAACGTCACGGTCTCTCAGTCAATAATGCCGCGTAAATGCCAGATGCGTCATCCAGTAAACAACTAAAAATGCCAAGGGCCGAGTACAGTGAAAACTGCCTTAGTGCAAGCAGCCGGGAAGGATTAACTCGCTTAGAGCAATATCCCCACTCACAGATCCACAGCCTTCCCCGCCGAGTATTGCGCGTGCGCGTTCTAGCGGCGATGTAGTAGTAGGGCTAACATGTGAGCGCATTATATTGTCGAACATAACCACATTTTTTGTGTCTGGCGTATTTTTTTGTGAAATAATATTGTTTAATATAATTCAATCAATGTCGAGCAATAGAAAAAAACAGGTAAGTTGATTCATAAACCATTTGGATATTAGGTAAATTGAACAGCACATTTTTTCAAGGTTCAGGCCAAGGCCAAAGCATGCATATTGACTCTCGAGCAGCGTTTGGAAATAATCGAAAAATTAACCCATCAATCAGTTGCGGAATTAGCAAGGGAGTATCAAGTAGCACAAAGTACGATATGGAGAATAAAAAAAAATGAGGCAGAATTATTGAGGCGGAAGGAAGTTATCAAACAATCGTCAGGATCGCTGAAAAAAAAACGATAC
>MVJL01006848.1:0-26532 GCA_002156465.1 Macrocentrus cingulum | reverse complement strand
AGGCGGGTTATGGTATTTTATTTTATCTTTTGGAGAACAACAATTTGTACGGGTAGGGTATTTGTATTTGTGACTCAGTTTCTGATCGAGATAAAAAACATTCACGAGATTTGAAAGAAATTATTTTCTATAAAATACGGGGAACAAAAAATGAGCAGAGATGTTGATTACCTTATAACTTATGAAGCATATCTCCTGGGGAACCACTAGCTAGCAATTGACTATAGAATAATGTGCTAGAAAAATCTGCAAATCTTCCAGATTTTTTATTACAGATGCCTAAAAACGCAAATGTATTCTCTATATCTTTCAAAATTTCCGCGCATTGGATATCTTTACCAATATGTGCAAAGCAGACTGCTTATCGAAATGGTTTTGAACACATACAATGGCATTGAAATTCCAGAAAAAAACTGAAACTGTTCAACTATTGTAATATTATACAATATTCTAAGACAAAATGGCATTTATGACTTTGCTGAGAGTTTCAATTTTATCGTGACTATTTGTAGAAGCTACTGATGCTCGTCTTTCCAAAAAACCAAGAGGAAGTAAAGAAGGATAGGATTATTGAATTGAAACTAGAGTTTATAAGAACGCCACGGAGGCGAATCGTCGTGGCAAATGTGCGTTGACATTAGCTTGTGCTTTATAGTCGGAAGAAGAGCTGGCTAATCGCATCGTGCGACCCATAAAGAACAAATGTCTACGCTTAAAACTTACTCCCCAAAACACATGTGCAATCTATAAAGTGTCTCTGAAAAATAACGGATAGACTCGTCAAGCTGGGAAGTCTGAACTTAAAGACTTTAATAAATACCTCGGACAAGCTATTAGCCACAGTGGGAAGAATTCATTTGCCAACGGAACAAATTGCGAAAAAAAAAAAAAAGAAAAAATACAAAAAAAGTAACGCCTTACTACCCGTGACCAATCACGCGAACAGATGTCCTAATTAATTGTTATTCAGGGGCTCAGTCATTGTTACAGGAACAGGAAATTCACTCTCCTGTTCTCAGAAGGGTAAGATTTCGCACAATACCTCGTGATCAGGATCCCAAGTTGGTCCTCCGTTCCGTTCTTCGTAGCGCAAGAACGCCAGGGTTTATAGTACAATAACGGCTCGTGGACTTCACGCACACGAAATCTATAGGTCTCACTTGATTTAGTAGTGACTCTTTTGTCACAGTGAGTCAACTGAATTTGGCCTTGAATACCACAGAGTAACTGGCTCTAACATTGAGTACTATAGAGCAATTAGCTCGTATGAATGCTGACAGAAAAGCTTCGTCCGTGCACGCTGCTGTTTTCGCTGCAGACAAATACGAAATTATTCTTACCTGGGTTCCTGGCCTCTAAAACACGTTATAGCCCAATTTGCGCTACCTTGATTCCTACATGTGGTATTATGGACAAAAAACTGTTTAAATTTTTGAAAAAATTTTGAATTTCCAATCTTCAATTTCTCAGTGCATGTTCTACATACGTTAAAATTTCTGTAATAGTAGCTTATAAATATGATGTCAAATGTTGAACTGTTTTTAATGTATAAGCTACCAACAACCGTTAGATTTTGTTTACTACATGCATCTTTGCAATAAAACCGGTGGTATGAATCTTACAACTGAACCTCTTTATCAGTTATTTTCTCTACATAGCTGAAATCATCGATGTAATAGATTTTAACCGACGTATGGAGCTCACACTTTGAACCGCCAAATTTACAGGATTGTCGTCAATAGTTGTGCATGTACTATGTGCTGAATGATTTCTTTTAAATGCTCGAATTAACCACTGATATCATTGTGATGACGCGTACAGTACTCACTACTACATTTACTTTTGGTCTCACAATTATGACTTTGTCCGTGTATCAGGTAGAAAGTTATTTAAACAATATTTCCGTCAACCTACACACAAGAAAATATTTTATTCTGGTATGCAATCATGAAAATAATTTTTCAAATGGATTTTTTTTCGCATTCGCTTTGTCTGCAAATATACTGCGGTAACTATCAAGCTTTTTTTCGACATATGATCTTTTTTAGGACATGAGATGACTAAATATTACCAAATATTGAAAAGATACTTCTAAATAATAATACTTGGTAGTCAATGAGAAATTTAGAAAAATCAACTCACTGGTAGTTGGACAATCAGATCATCATTGGCCGCCGAAATACTAGCTCGATTGGATTTTCCATCAGTACCTTCTAGATAATCGTTGGATTGTTCCCTATTATAAATTGTTGTCACGAATATGTAAAGCTCACATTAAGGTCAAATACTATAATCCAACAAAGATATCCTACTAATCCAATCAAATCAATGGAATATATATGCAATTACATCAACAAAGGAAGCGATCAAGCATCATTTTCAATCAAAAATCCAGATGATGAAATTGAAATTTTTAAATCCGGACGATACATCAGTTCTTCAGAAGCTGTGTGGCGAATACGTTCTTTTTCGATACACGAGAGATATCCAACAATTACTCACTTAGCAGTGCACCTGGAGAATGGCCAACGTGTATATTCCACTAAAGACAACGCTTAAGAACGTTTTGTAACACCTCCGAAAACAACCGTGATGGCTTATTTCGATTTCTGCGTGCAGGATGACTCCGCCAGAACGTTATTATACTCTGAAATTCCATCATATTATACTTGGAGCTCGACCAGCTGTCACAGAAGAAAACAAGGAATCGACGTTCCCGGCCATCCCGGTATTAAAAAGAGTAATGCTCTCGGGAGGATCTATGCTGTGCACCCTAATAATTTCGAGTGCTACTGCCTAAGGATGATGTTGCATAAAGTACGAGGACCAACTTCTTCTGAAGCTTTCAAAATTGTAAATGGTGAACTTCATGAAACTTATCAAGCAGCAGATTCCTGCTTTGCAGGAAGCTGCGGTATCAGAAATACCTTTTTGTTGAAGAAACTTATTTGTAATTATTCTTGGATTTTGTCACATCGCGGATCCAATAAAATTATGGCTAAAGCATCGAAATTCATTGAGTGAAGATCTATCAAATCATCAACGACGAGAAAGTTACAACAATGAACTCGATTACACTAATGGAATTTATGATTCGGCATTGATTATGATCGAAAACCAAGTATTCTCAATGACTGGAGAAAAGTCGGATTAATTGGATATCTTCTTTCGCCTGTGCGACGAAACATTCAATAAATGAGAAGCTCTTATGTACGCGAACGTAGCTACGATTTAAAGGAAGTACTTCTGTTTATTAATAAAAAAGAGCCAAACTCGAATATGCAACAGCAGGACATGTATGATGCAGTGAAAACTCCAGTCGACTCTAGAAACGGAGAAGTATTTTTTTTGGATGCGCCTGGTGGAATAGGACAAACATTTTTATTGAATTTATTGCTTGCAAACATAAGAGCGCAGAATAAAATTGCAATAGCAGTAGCATTTTCAGGGATCGCAGCATCATTATTACATGGTGGCAAAACTGCACATTTATTATTGAAATTACCGTTAAATTTAACATTGACGAATTTCCTGTTTGTGACGTAATCAAACAAAGCGATTTAGCTAGAACTTTGAAAGAATGCTCTTCGATTGTATGGGATGAATGCACCATGGCACATAAGAGAGCTGTGGAAGCAGTCGATAGAACCTTGAAAGATCTACGAGATAACCAACGTTTGATGGGTGGAGTTACGTTAGTTTTGGCGGGTGACGTTCGACAGACACTGCCTGCAATAAAAAGAGGGACTCGCGCTGACGAAATAAAGGCCTGTTTGAAATCGTCATTCATATGGCGACAAGTACAGAAACTATCACTGTCGAAATGAGAATTCATTTACACGGAGATATTGATGCAGAAAATTTCGCTGATCTAATGCTAAAAATCGGTAATGGAACTTTAGAAGAATACGATGATGGAAAAATTCGTTTCTTTGACCAACTTGCAAAAGTCGTATTTACGCTTCAAGATCTTATAGAAGATATTTACCCTGATATAGAAAATTTGGAACAAAAATCTATTGAATGGCTTGGCGAAAGAGCTATACTCACGCCAACGAATGAAAATGCTACAATAATTAATAACAAGATACTGAGACTACTTCGCGGAACAGAAACAGTATATTCATGGATAGATAGTGTCACTGATGATGAGGAGGATGTTACGCATTTTCCAGTGGAATTTCGGAAATTCCTTAAATCCATCAGGATTACCGAACCATGAAATCGTGCTTAAAGTTGGATCACCAATCATGCTTATACGAAATTTGAATCCACCAACATTATGCAATGGGACTCGACTACAAGTAGTAGCATTGGAGCAGTATAATTGAAGCCAGGATATAATTACAGGTTGTGGAATGAGTGAAATTGTATTTATACCTAGAACACCAATCATATCAACAGATTTCGAGTTTGAATTTAAACGTGTACAATTTCCAATAAAAGTATGTTTCGCCATTATGATCAATAAGGCACAAGGACAGACATTAAAATATATAAAGTATAGATTTAAAGAAACAATGTTTTTCACACGGTCAGCTGTATGTTGCATGTTCAACACTCAGCAGCCCATCAAGTTTGTGTATACTAACGAGCGATAAATTGATGCGTAACGTAGTATATAAAGAAATATTGCGTGAAAATGTTTAGACATATATTTTATAAGTTGTTTACACTTAAGTTTCGATTTTGGTCTATTGGCAATCTATTCATATTGATGCATGTTGTGACGTGGCACGAGCCACGTCTAATTATAATTTAAACCGTTTCATTTTATTTCTAAAATTTGAGTAATATTTCGCGTGTTTGTTCACCGTTGTCGACCACAATCCAGACAGGAGCGTCGTCAACGCCTTTCTCCATTTGTAATTTGTTGTTTATAAATTTGAGTAATATTTCGCGTGTTTGTTCACCGTTGTCGACCACAATCCAGACAGGAGCGTCGTCAACGCCTTTCTCCATTTGTAATTTGTTGTTTATATGGGGTTCCTCCATAAAAAGCAATATGGAGGCCCAAACGGAGAGACCAACTACCTATCTCTCTCACACCTGTGCGCGTATTTGTAATTTGTTGTTTATATGGGGTTCCTCCATAAAAAGCAATATGGAGGCCCAAACGGAGAGACCAACTACCTATCTCTCTCACACCTGTGCGCGTCTCGGAGCTAATAGAGAAGAACTGCTGATTGGCTCCTCGAGTCGAGTGGGGAGTCGGACCGGCGGCGTCATCGCTGCCGCAAAGAGAACCGAGGATTATTGTGGTCGTACGCGTTGAACAAGACAGACGTAGTTCGAGTCGAGTGGGGAGTCGGACCGGCGGCGTCATCGCTGCCGCAAAGAGAACCGAGGATTATTGTGGTCGTACGCGTTGAACAAGACAGACGTAGTTTTTCGAGTGGAGCCGTTCACGAGGACCGGACGTAAGGTTTCTGTGGACGAGAGGCTGGAGAACACCAGCGTTATTGTCGAGGTACGTGGGGGCACTGAGCAGCCGTTTTCGTTTCCGGCATAAAACGAGGTTCTCGCTTCTCGAAACCTTAAATTATTTAGAGAAATAGTATTTGATAACGTAGACGACGTTCCTGGTCGCTGTGTGAGAGTCTCGAGTGGATTGGTGTGCGTGGCGCTTCTCGCCATGAGAGTAAGACTAGATTACTTTTTGTTCATTTTTATCGAGTCATTAATGATTATACTCTAGTTTAATACATTTTCTTTCGTTGATTATTTTTGTGTTGAAAACCGTTTGACTTATTATACAAGAATATCTCCGAGCGCCAATCCGGCGCAACTTCTGCTATTTGTTTGCTTTTCTTGTTTTTTCATTAATTTGTAAATAAATAAATAGATTAGTTAACGATTATTGCTCGCGATGTATTCATTATTTTGCGCGGATTCGAGAAAATGTAACCAACGGGTTCACTCCTGAAACAAAGAAACTCGTGAAATTTCGGTCGCGGTTGTATTCGAGTTTCAGCGATGCCTGGCAAATCGAGAGAACGTGATCGAGGAAACGAGGAAATTTTGGTTTTTTTTGAGAAAACAACCTGGCGCCCGTAACAAAGTAATTCTTTTTCAGATTTTTGAGTCGCGGAGAGGGTGAAAGCCGTCGATCAACGCGAGATCGACGCATTGCGACCACGACGAGCGATTCTGCCCCCCTGAATTTCTTGCCGCGTGTCACAATATATATGTATATAAGAAACTCCCAAATCTTTGTTCGAATTTGGCGCTTGAACTACTGTAGCAAATGAGATGTAGCTAGTGCCGTTCGACGCAGAATCCATGCAGTTTCGTTTGAGCTATTTTTTTTATTAAAAAAACGCGCCTTTTTCATACGTCATTTGTTTATTGATGTAGCTAGTGCCGTTCGACGCAGAATCCATGCAGTTTCGTTTGAGCTATTTTTTTTATTAAAAAAACGCGCCTTTTTCATACGTCATTTGTTTATGTGATTTTTCATTATTTTTGTATCAAAGTGAACATAGGCATAAGTCTTTTGTTTATGTCTCTTTGCCGTCGCGCCTTTTTCATACGTCATTTGTTTATGTGATTTTTCATTATTTTTGTATCAAAGTGAACATAGGCATAAGTCTTTTGTTTATGTCTCTTTGCCGGTCAAATTCACGGGTGTCTCATGAATATTATATGTAACGGAATTGAAGTGTGTTTTGTGGACATGCTCAATAATTTTATTCATTTTTTGCCCGGACACAAATAGAGTCGATGTTTTTTTTTTTTTTTTTTTTTTTTTTTTTTTTTTTTTAACTTCCGTCAAACTTTTCAACTACTCTCGTTTTACGTTTTTTTTTTGTTGGTTTTGTTTTGTAAATGAAATGTTAATCATATCTATCAGTAAAGAAGACATTGCTGAGATGGAAACTGTTGGAATATACATTATATATTTCGTGTAGAGTGTATGGTGTGCTATTGTTAGCAAACATCAATCACTGTAAAAAAGTTGCCTTTTTGTTCAAAGGCAGGCGGCAATGTTCCTATCTGCGGATTCCGGGAAAGGCGGATGCTCAAGTACATCGAGCATCCGGCCCTCTAAAGAGATCCTGCAGGTCAGGACCTGCCTAAGCTTGTCTTTAACAGGTTATAAGTTAGTGTAAAATATATTACTTAGTTGCATGGAAGCCTCGGAGGAAGAAGGCCGTCCCTCGTAATAAGACATGATAAAACACATAAATATAAGTATAAAACATCTAGTTAATAATACCCGAAATAACCAAATTATCCGACAGGAACTGACGTTGATTTGAAGTTGATATAAATATTAAGTTAAGAGGTATTATCAACTACCCAGGCAGTCAGAGGTAGTTCAATACATATTTTTTTTACTGGAGACTAGTGCAGAAAGGTTTTCCAGTTATCTCACGGGCCGTATGATGTTTCTTGTTGATGATCAGGTGATCTAGAAGGTATATCAGTTATTAAACTGGTCATGGGATGCTTATAAATCTCTTGTTCTTCACAAAATGTGTATAGATTTTTTGTGTGCCGATTTCAGAAAAATGGAAAATAAGTTTATTTGTAAAATATGTCACGCGGGACATAAAAACAATAAATTGGGGGTTTGCAATAGAACGGCCAGCGAAGCTGGCAGTCATGGCTAGTCGTTCAATAAAAAAGAACAAATCGCGTTAGAATCAGGATAAATTGATCGCTCTGAGTATCGTATTTTTTGATCGGTACATAACCGAAATTGAATCAAATTCATTCAAGCAATATGATAAAACTAATTCAAATTTCCAATAAAAAAATGAGTGAATGGGTGAATTTTTGTTGTGTTGAACGAGACTTTTTGACAGATAAATATTCTGAACACAGAATTATTCTCAACTACATAGGGTGTTATGTCCTGGTTTGATATTATCTGACTTTAAGGTTGTATTTAGATTTCTATGGAAATCTGGGGCGTCGCCATACTGGGGTCTAGTGAATAGTTTGTACTTGCCTTTGCTCGATGAGTCGTGTTTAATGATGATGGTCGCGTTTCATGAGGATTCTCAATTTCAGCGGTTTTTTCTAGGATCTGGTATTCGATCACTCGCGGTTTTTCGGACTTGATTGGGATAGGATCAGCGAGAATGGGGTGGTAGCGAACACTGGATTATTTATAGTCCAACTTAAGACCTTTCAGGTACCTTTGCCGCTGCGAGGAGCACGAATTCATAGAGAGACAATCAATGTTTCACTTCACTTTATTAGTTCTCTCGACTACAATAGTTTCCGATATACCATTAAGTTCAGGCGATTTGAACAACCTTTAACTAGTTACCTACGGATAGAACCGCTTAGGTATTCTAGTAAGGCTCTAATTCTATTTCGAAATCTAGGGCTATGACTAGATAGAACCGCCGAGATAGCTCTAGAGTCCGAAGGATAGTTCATGGTTAGAGCCGCCAGAACATCACCTTTTTTCTGCCTCTAAGGACAAAAACCACCGTATTTATAACCTATCCTTTAGCCTAAAACAGGTGAGTGGGGGGGGGGGCAAGTTCTTCCTCGGGCATAAAGTGTAAGATCAGCACCTTCGTGCAGTGTTCAGGGACAAATTCAGGTAAGTGGAAGCTCACTTCTTCCCAGGCAAGAAGTGTAGCTCAGCTCCCCACGTGTCCGGGAACCGCCACCTGCTGACTCTGCATTAACCTATCTACCTTTACCTTTCCTGTATTCCTAATATCCTAATAATATTGAATAGTTACTGCGGGGTGCCAGGACGTAATACCTCCCCCCTAGAGTTCAATCACGATAAAAATAAAACATCGTGGCTGAATATAGTCGCTGGCGGAAACGGCCTGGTGCGCCTTTCATAACATATGTTGTTCGTTATTTATCTATGGTTTAACATCGTTTTTCTGGTCTGTTTTGAAGACTTTCATCTTAATACAATGGTTCTGTTAATTAATTGATCTTTTTTTTCATTTAATTATTGAATTTACTTAATTGTTGAATTTACGTGTTTTTCCTCTATTTGTTACTTAGAGTATAATCCCATGAAAACATTTTTTTCATAGTCTAACTTATATCTAAGCTCATTTATAGTTTATTTCGACCTCGTGAGTTTTTGCACTAACTTTGGTTCGACGCCTTCTAGGTGTTCGTTTGCTATTTGCTGCCGTGGGCCCTTGGTGATGATGATCTCGGTCAGGTCACTGGTTGATGGCAGTTGGCTCGTTGGTCAATGTATCCATGGGAATGCTTTGGGGTTTTCTTTGCACCCGATGCAGCAGGATGTTCGCAACTGTATTCCATATGGCACCGAATAGTACCAAGTCGCATCCATATACTTCGTAAAGGGCATAACCTTTTTCTTTGCACCCGATGCAGCAGGATGTTCGCAACTGTATTCCATATGGCACCGAATAGTACCAAGTCGCATCCATATACTTCGTAAAGGGCATAACCATGTATGCATGTGTTGATTACTGCTTTGGAAAGTCTAAGTATCATCATGATTGCCATGACACCAACGCTAGCTATACCAACCTCAACAAAACCACCCCAGTTGTATGCATGTGTTGATTACTGCTTTGGAAAGTCTAAGTATCATCATGATTGCCATGACACCAACGCTAGCTATACCAACCTCAACAAAACCACCCCAGACGCGTTGGCTCTGTTCTCGGCAACATGTTCTGAGGTTTTTTCGCCCATCAGATGGACCAGGCTGATTCCTTGATCTCTTCTCAACAAAACCACCCCAGACGCGTTGGCTCTGTTCTCGGCAACATGTTCTGAGGTTTTTTCGCCCATCAGATGGACCAGGCTGATTCCTTGATCTCTTCTTCCTTGTTCCAGAACTCCATGAGCAATGGAATCTAGAACGGCCGGCCTCTCTGCTGGGAACATGATTCTATTCCGTAGTTTGCCCAAGTCCATTTGAGAGTATATGCTCCAGAACTCCATGAGCAATGGAATCTAGAACGGCCGGCCTCTCTGCTGGGAACATGATTCTATTCCGTAGTTTGCCCAAGTCCATTTGAGAGTATATGCCAGAACTTTCCAGATGATGAATTTTTTCATTGTGCCATGTTGGTTCTGTTAGTGGCTGTAGCATTTTCGGTGCGGTGTTAGTGATCTTGAAATGATTGATGTCAAGTGGTACCATGTTCCTTCGATGTTATAACCAACCGGTAGGAGATTATTGCATTCTATAGCCGTGCCTCTCTTCAATAGTGTTCTCGATGTTGGTGACAGGAAGAAACTTTGATTTCTACAGTAAACTGGTACTTCTTGATAGCATTCTGTAGTTGGTCTAATTTCTACTTCAACTGGAGCACACTTAATTATGTGTATTAGTTCTCCTGCGATGGCTGTGTAGTATCCAGGTTTGTTCATTAAAAGATACCCGAAATCATCAGGTTTTAGGGATAAGAATCCCAGAGCATTGGCTAGCACGCTACGTTCGGCCCCACATCTGTGAGTAACAATATCTCGGTACAAATTATCAAACTGTGTTTTGATGTGTCTCTCAACATATATAAATTTGGAATTCATGTACAAAAAAATATCCATATCATGAGGTAGTAGTGAGGTTTTTTGGGGAAACTCTTCGGTCGGGTTTAATGCCAAAGTAAATAATTTTCCGCGGTCCGTCTTGATGATGTTGTACCCACAAATAATTGTTTGCCCTTACTTTGTCATACCGGAAGTTATACATTCACTGTTGAGAGTGTATACGTCTGGTTAATCTTTTTGCGTTATTTTTGTAGCTGGGCCTCCGTAAAGAACTGTCATGCCAGTGAAACTGTAAGTATGTTGGGGAGTGAACTCCCAGTAATATTTGTATCCGTCCCCATCGATGCAAGAATTCTTATTGGCTGGGCATCGGTTGCCCGTAGGTAGAATGACCATGTTGGTTTTAAGGTCTATAGCAGCCACAAAGTCTCTGATAATAAATTTGAGATTGGCCTCTACTACTACATTGTTCCATTCTTCATAGGGATCGGAATATGACGCGCCAGCACATGCCCCTGTGTTATCCAATTGACCAGCGGCAATAACTCCCCATCTTGACGTGCAGTTCTGCAGCTAACTCGTGATGAGCATGTTGATGAATAGTTTTATAGTGCCGGTCAGTTGTAGTCTCGTACACTGTTCCTGGTCGATGTTCATTGGAAAATTTTTTCTGCCATCTCTGATTGCTGATATGTGAGAGTGCATTTCACAATGCTGTATGACTCGATGAACCTCTAGTCCACATTGGTATACCTTGACTATTCCGTACTTTGCCTGTCGGAGTAACCTCATCTTCATTGTTGTCGTCTCGACGCTTCCCTTCTCGATGTTGCATTTGTCGATATCGAGTAGCAAAATCGCAGTGGGATTCATTGACGAACCGGCGCGGTCATAACCCACGAGTGCCGTTGAAAAGTGAAAGAGCCCCATCAATATAATAAGTCCCATGTGTTTGAGCTTATTTTATTAATTTACAGCTGTTGAAATCAATACAGCACAATACAAATGTTCACGATCGTCTTTTTTTCTACAGTGGAATGTATTTGTCACTGCTTATAAATTTGAAAAAGAAAAAAAAACGTTGAGAGAATCGCAGATGGGATTGTTTTTATTTATTTTTTTGAACCTGAAATACGAGCGTCAAAAAATGAGTTGGTGTGGCGATAGCCATGTAATGGCGGGTAAGGAGTCTATTTTCATCGCTGGATTAGTTGGACAGAGTTAATAAGATTGTAACTAATACATCAGTAGTAGTAGTTAGGTGCTCTTATAACTCAACTCTCCACATCTCCAGATCGTTTAGCGCGCGACGATTGAGAGTGAGTTGGCCGTGGCCACCCGTTTTGTCAAAACCGTGAGGTTCCAAATTTGGAGGTGCCTGCTCGGATGGTAGCTCGTGGTTGGTTCCCTTGTTGTCGGGCGGCGGGTGCCGACCAATAAGTGCGAGCTGTGAAGCCAGCGCGCGATCGTCGCTGTGCGCGTGGCTACGTGACTAAGACAGTATCGGTGGAACAATCTGGATTTTTCTGGATATTGGGTGAAAAAAAAGAATTCTTATCGCGTACCGCGGTCGTTGTCTTGGATTTTTTTTGTGACTCTATAGGTGCAAGAGAGACAGAGGTTGTGTCCAGAATGTTCCAACCGCGTGTAATCTACTGAGTTTAATTTAAATGTATTTGGGTTTCGCGCTCTTCTATGTAAATGATGGGAGCGCTCGAGATAGGGCTCCATCAGGGATGTCAGACACAAATTACAGATGTTGTAGTCTTTCAACAGGGTTAGAGATGCTGTAGCCGGAAAATTGTTGTGACCGTGATATACCGGCTAGAGACCCTAGCGGACCTACTTCACGGCGAAACGGTGAATTGACGACGTTAAGAATTTCAAAAAATTACCGTCAAATAATTCTATAGCTGACGTTGGTTTCACTTGCAATTCACGTAGATGTTGCCTTGATTGAACGGCAAATTCACGGGATTTTGACAGCAGTTTGATCTTTATATTTCAGATGATGCTTCCGTAATACTGACGTGAAATCGCAGTCAGATCAGCGTAACGCTGTCGTCCACGGTCGGTAAAGTCGATACCAGCAATTAATAAAATCGACAAAATTTTTTTGGTCGTATTATCAATTTTTATTCATGTTTTAAAAGTTTTTCCATTTGGTTTTTTCAAGAAAAAGACATTAACGATTTTTTGGTCTCTGATAAAAATATTACAAAATACAGTATTCATGATTCAAATGATGGAAAAAAAAAAATTTTTATCAAATTTTTTACCAGAAAAAATATTATTTATTCAGCTACTTATGACAAATATAAAAAATGTTGGTTTACCATTAAAACTTGTTAAAAACTTTTTCTATCAACTTTTTATTAAGGAAAACATTGACGAATTTTGATTACACAGACATGAACATAAAGAAATTGAATATTCATTACTTAAATACAGAAAAAAAAAATTTTCTCCCTTTATTCAACTTATTCATTGCAATGATAGAACTGAAATTATTACTTTTTTACTACGTCAATTGCACGTTGATAATCTGTAAAAAAAAATTTTCTCCCTTTATTCAACTTATTCATTGCAATGATAGAACTGAAATTATTACTTTTTTACTACGTCAATTGCACGTTGATAATCTGAAAATTCACTACGCATTGACGTCGTCAATGAACAAAAAACTCAGCGTTAATTTTTTGAAATAATTAACGTAAAATATTATTTATTCAGCTACTTATGACAAATATAAAAAATGTTGGTTTACCATTAAAACTTTACATTTTACACAGACATGAACATAAAGAAATTGAATATTCATTACTTAAATACAGAAAAAAAAATTTTCTCCCTTTATTCAACTTATTCATTGCAATGATAGAACTGAAATTATTACTTACATCTGTATTTGAGTATATCTGCATAAAGTGTCTCAAATTGTGTTTCCAAGTGTCGCGCGACCTAAACAAATTTAGAGTTTATATAGGTAAACAGGTCCATGTGATCTACTGTAATTTGTCCGCCATCCGGAAATTCTTCTCCTTGTCCCATCAGCAGGACAAATAATTTTGGGTGTTCAGTAGCAATAATGTATCTTCCGCAGCTGATTGCGTGCCCTTTCCTAGTGACAGCAAACGTGATACCTTGCGTGGTGAGTGAGTAAACTTCTGGACTTCCTTCCGTTGTGATTTTTGTCGCCAGACCTTCGTATAAAGTTGCGTACTGATTAAAACTGCAGTCATTTTGCTTGATTAAATCCCAGTATGTGTGATGTCCTTCGTTGTCGGTGCATTGCCCTCCCTGTACGTCACATTTGCTGCCTGACCTTAGAGTTACTTGATCTGTTTTTATATCAACCGGCGCCGTGTAAGAGAGTATCGTTATCTGAAACGTTCCTTTTACTATGACATATGTATGTCATGTATGTATTGCGTGTCGAAATGTAGTTGAATTTGGTTTGATTCCGGTCATCTCTATATTCATAATTTTTGACAAGCCGGTCCTGAGTAATTCTTCGCACTGTCGATAGTCTACTAGCAAAAAATATTCTCTTTACCCGTCCTTAACCGCCGAAATGTGAGAGAACATACCGCAGTAGTTGACTGTTCTACTTGAAAGAATTCTACATAGTTTAACTTCTATTTGCGTATATTTTTTGGATTGCATGAATCGTAGCTTAACGGATTCCGTATTAATCTTAACGTTTGGGACTGTACAGTCCTCTATGTCTAATAGTGTTGTTGTAGTCATATTCTCTGTCCCACCTGTACATTCATATCCAATTATTCCTTTTATGACAGGGAGAAGGACCAACCACCCAAACAGCTTCACAATCATCTGCAACATTCATTGGATGCGCGAAATTCTTAATTTATCCATATGAACTATCTTAACTGTGTTATCGACGTTAATCATAACATTATTTTTTTCTACGATTTCGACGACCTCATGTGGTCCGGTATAATGAGGCGCTCCTTTTCCCATACGAGGTTCTACTAATAAAAATACTTTAGTTCCTACATCAAATTCTTGTGGATTAATTTTTGTATCGTAGTATCGCTTTGATCGTTCTTTAGCCTTTATCAAATTTTCGGCGGCTAATTTTTCTAGATTCCCTATTTGTTCAAATAGTGCTCGTATATAATTAGCGTATGTTTTCGTAGGTTCACTGATAGGTGTCATACTTGACGGTAGTCTAGGTAATTTTCCGTAAACGAACTGATGAGGAGTGAATCCTGTGCCTTCATGTTCGCTTGTGTTGTAAGAGAACTGAGCTAATTCGATTAATCGATCCCAGTCTTTGTTTCGTGTGTATTGTTTAAGAAATTCAATTAACACATGGTGAGATCTCTCCAAAAAACGGTTACTCTGCGGTCTATACGCCGTAGTTTTACATTAAACTATCCTGAACTTTTTTGCAACATTTCTCAGCAGTGATGATAGAAAATTTGTTCCCTGGTCTGTTAGAATAACTCTTGGTGCACTGAAATAGCAAATCCACCTTCCAATGAGCGCATCGAATATTTCGTTAGCTGCTGTTTGCTTGAGGGGTACTAGTACTACATATTTTGTTAGTAAATCCTGAATTGTTAATATATATTTGCTCCCGCCTTTCTGTAATGAATTACAGATGTTGTAGTCTTTCAACAGGGTTAGAGATGCTGTAGCCGAAAAATTGTTGTGACCGTGATATACCGGCTAGAGACCCTAGCGGACCTACTTCACGGCGAAACGGTGAATTGACGACGTTAAGAATTTCAAAAAATTACCGTCAAATAATTCTATAGCTGACGTTGGTTTCACTTGCAATTCACGTAGATGTTGCCTTGATTGAACGGCAAATTCACGGGATTTTGACAGCAGTTTGATCTTTATATTTCAGATGATGCTTCCGTAATACTGACGTGAAATCGCAGTCAGATCAGCGTAACGCTGTCGTCCACGGTCGGTAAAGTCGATACCAGCAATTAATAAAATCGACAAAATTTTTTTGGTCGTATTATCAATTTTTATTCATGTTTTAAAAGTTTTTCCATTTGGTTTTTTCAAGAAAAAGACATTAACGATTTTTTGGTCTCTGATAAAAATATTACAAAATACAGTATTCATGATTCAAATGATGGAAAAAAAAAAATTTTTATCAAATTTTTTACCAGAAAAAATATTATTTATTCAGCTACTTATGACAAATATAAAAAATGTTGGTTTACCATTAAAACTTGTTAAAAACTTTTTCTATCAACTTTTTATTAAGGAAAACATTGACGAATTTTGATTACACAGACATGAACATAAAGAAATTGAATATTCATTACTCAAATACAGAAAAAAAAAATTTCTCCCTTTATTCAACTTATTCATTGCAATGATAGAACTGAAATTATTACTTTTTCACTACGTCAATTGCACGTTGATAATCTGAAAATTCACTACGCATTGACGTCGTCAATGAACAAAAAACTCAGCGTTAATTTTTTGAAATAATTAACGTGAAGTAGGTCCGCTAGGGGATGTAGTGGCAGAGAATTACTGGTTAGAGATGTTGTGACTGGAGATTTGTTGTGGCCGAGAAATACCGGTTTAAGATGTTGTGGCCGGAGATTTGTTGTGGCCGTGATTTACCGGTTAGAGAAGCTGTGGCCGGAAATCCGTCGTGGCCGTGAAGTACAATTTAGAGATGATATAGCCGAAAATTGTCATTTGTTAGACATCGTTGCCGTATATATTTTCATGGTAAAGAAATTTGTCGGTCGGTAACTTGACTATCCGCGCGTTATATTACCATGTGATTTTACCAGTGCTCTCTAAAGCATAGTGTCGCTGCATGTGTAGAAGGAGACAATGTTGTTTTTTTCTTTACTCTTTCTTTGTCGCCGACATTTTGTTGAGAAGTTCTAGCGTGGAGCCTGTTTTTTATCAAAAAAAGTAAGTACATCAGTGAAAATAAATGTTCAACAAGACTTTATAGAATCTCATGCATGCGCTACATATTTTCGAATATCAGTTACATCTTCCTTCATCGTGAAAAACTCATTTACAGTAACCATAACCTACAATATTCCCTTTTCTGTTTGGTAACTCTTTTTTTTTGTTATTTGCACACGAATTTTTTTTTTTCTTTTAATGTTGTAAATAACCGTTTTTGAATCCTCTTTTCATCGCAAAATTCCTAATGTCTCCAACCATAACCTACAGTAATTCTTTTTTCTGTTTGACAAATCTAATTATTTGTTGTTTTTTTTTTTAATCCTCTTTTCATCGCAAAATTCCTAATGTCTCCAACCATAACCTACAGTAATTCTTTTTTCTGTTTGACAAATCTAATTATTTGTTGTTTTTTTTTTTGCTTCCAGTTTCAATTCTGAGCAAGAATGTCCCAGGACAACAATGATTACGTCTTCCCGAACGATGGTAAAAAATCAATGACTCATAGACATTCTCGAGCATAAATTTATAATTTAATTTTGTTTTTCATACTAGTAATGCGTATTTTTTTTTTTTGCTTCCAGTTTCAATTCTGAGCAAGAATGTCCCAGGACAACAATAATTACGTCTTCCCGAACGATGGTAAAAAATCAATGACTCATAGACATTCTCGAGCATAAATTTATAATTTAATTTTGTTTTTCATACTAGTAATGCTATTACGTCTTCCCGAACGATGGTAAAAAATCAATGACTCATAGACATTCTCGAGCATAAATTTATAATTTAATTTTGTTTTTCATACTAGTAATGCGTATCGCACAGGAAAATGCCTACCTGAGACAAATTTTTGATCAGTTCCGATTACCAGCACCACCCCTACCGCCACCAGCACCAGCACAAGCACCACCAGCACCACTACCACCACCGCCTGCACCCGAGCAACAACCAGGGCGAAAGTGTCAGCCCGCAGCTGCTCAACCAGTGCAAAACCACATGGACCACCAATATGTGGATGCTGTTGCCCAGCAGCCAAGAAATACAGCTGTCCAGCAGCCGAGAAACGTTGTTGTGAAGCAACCGAGGAATGCTGCTCCCCAGCAGCTCCAGAATGCTGCACCCCAGCAGTACATAGATGCTGCTGTTCACCAAGAGCGGAATGTTGCTGTCCAGCAATTGGATCCTGTTGGCGAAAACGAGCCTCCAGCCTAGTCTCGTGCCGGCAGAGTTGATGGCGGAGCATCGCGTCGAAAATGGAGAGAAAAGAAAGGTTTTGCTGCTCGTCAACAGCCATACGAGCCGTGCAAAACACACTGTAAGCCGAGTAATATCCACGGTCATTATCAATATTCAACGTGATTTTTACGAGCGATGTTATTAATTTAGTCTCATTATCATTATTCAATGTCATTTTTACGAGCAGTATCACTATTTAGGGTGATTTTCACAAGCAATCTCTATGTTTGAAGTCATTTTTAGGAGCAATATTTTTCAATGTCGAGTTATTATCAATATTTTAATTTACTTTTTTATCGTTTAAAAAAAAATCTAGAGTCATTATCAATATTTAAAGTCATTTTTACACAATATTTGGTTATTATTATACAAATTGTTTTTGTGAGTCATTATTGTAATTTAAAATCGATATATTTATCGAAATAATTTCAAAAACTGCAACATCCAGTGTTTACAACCATAATAATAGATATCTGCTATGAAAACATTAAGTAAGAAAAAAAATATATATATATATATATATTGTAACGCGGCAGATTTTATTATCTTGCTGCGCACAAAATTTAGTGTAATTTGTCTACACGGAGAGAATTTTTGATGAAAAATTACCCCCCCTTGCGGTCTAACGGCACACGAACTGCAAAATGTGCCTAATAGTACTCTTATTTTCAATAATTTTTACCCATCTCAGGCTAAAAAATACTATTCTTAGCGAGTGACTTTTTACGCCGGAACTAGGTAATATTAGACTCAGACAAAATTTTACTAATGAACTGTTTTTTTATTACCTATAATTGTACGAAATTTTTACCCGCCCATAACGGTAAGAAAAAGGTTTGGTTGAGGGAAAATGGGAAAAGTCAATAGGTCCACGCTGTTTGAGTAGATAAACCCCCGAAATTTTGAAAACTTTTTACCCCCCTGAATGAGTAAAATATAAACCTCAGTCAGTATGAAATGTTCACAATGTGTACCTGACTGCATTATCTCGCTCACTCCACGGCGTAGCTATTGCAAAAGAATGAGGGAAAAGTTAAATCTATAGTTTAAGTCCCAGGACAAATGAAGGATTCGTCTATTATCCCCTCTCCGTGGTTTTTCTTCCCCTTGCATGTCTATTCAGAGGGCAGTTTCGTTGTTGCAGTAAGCATCAAACAACGGAAGCATCGTGTTGAGACGTGTCGCTTAGCAACTACACTAGGATTGTTTCAAGTGATACGGTTCGTAGTGTGTTTTTTATTCTAGAGTAGAAAGAAGTGTACAAAGTTTAAATATTTAGTTTGTAAAGAATTGACCGATGTATGTATGGATGAGCATATGCAAGCATACGAAGTGAATGAATATAGTTTGGTTGTTATAAGTGGAGAATAGTAACATTAAAAGAGTTAACTCGTTGAGTTAAAACTCATATTGTAACAATAAGTTCAGGTGCGAAGTATATTCCTAAAATATGGCATTAATTGCAATTGGAAAAACAGCTGAAGATAATAATAAATAATTTTTTTCAACAATACAATTGTATATTTTAATTTTTCGTTTATTCAAATAAATTTTTTTGCAAAAAAAAATACTAAAAAAAAAAAAATTATTACCTTGCAGAGGGGTAAAATTTTATTTGTTTCTGGTTCGATTTGTTTTCAATTTCTAACCACTGGGTGGAATTATTTTAGATGGTGTTAGAGGGTAAATTTTTTTCTTTGGGTAGTGGAAAAATTGAAGTATATTTTTACCTTTTTACCACGTTGGGGGGTAAAATTTACCACTGACCTGTGTAGAAAAGAGTCAGAAAAATTTTTCACCGACGGAAAGTACAAAATATGCCCCGTAGCAGGTCAAAATTTACCCCTCAGAAGTGTAAACTATGCACAAGATAGTGTGCCGCTACTCCCAATCTGAGTCATTTTTACCCCGTATTCCAGGATAAATTTTACTCAAAAATTCTCTCCGTGTATGTAATTTTATTTGTAATTACCTGGTAGCTGTGGTCAGTCTGATGGTTTGATAGACGTTCGTTTTGAATTACAATAATGGGTCTTGTTTTTATGTGAATCAATCGACTATATTCAATTTGTGTTAGTAAAGTGTAATAAAATAAATGCTGAGATATATTGACTCTATATAATGCAGTTGAATAATATGTAGTGTTAGCAGATACAGTTATTGGATGTGGTGTGACTCTATATAATTACCAAAGGTGTGAGAATGACTTTAAGTGTGTGTGTGATGGGTCTATAGTTCGAGAGACAGAGTGAATGAATGGCAAAAATAACCTCTCTCTCTCTCTCTCTCTCTAGGTGTGAGAATGACTTTAAGTGTGTGTGTGATGGGTCTATAGTTCGAGAGACAGAGTGAATGAATGGCAAAAATAACCTCTCTCTCTCTCTCTCTCTCTCTCTCGTGGCACCTGTTGCCGTAGGATCACAATACACGGAGTTTGCACGCGTTCGTGATTGTCTAGGTAAAACAGGGAGATGATAGGGGAGGTTTACTCTCTCTACAAGTCCTCCAGTCGTAGGATCACAATACACGGAGTTTGCACGCGTTCGTGATTGTCTAGGTAAAACAGGGAGATGATAGGGGAGGTTTACTCTCTCTACAAGTCCTCCAGATTTGATAATATGAGGTACAATACCTGGTTGTTGTGTGCGTTGTGTAGGGTTACGTCGCCGGGAACAGGTTTTCAGGGAAATCAGGCGTCCAGGAACTCGTTTAAACCGGGCTAAATCCGGTAATTCTGTTCTCAGGATTTTCGCCAACCAACTCACTGAATGTTTGGCCGCTTTTTAATCACAGAAGTGTAACTGGGGTTATGACAAATCTCAAACAAAGCACAGAGCAGCCGTCTCACTGAAGTTCAAGATAATAAGTGTTCTAATAGCGCCCGACGGACGCCGGTGCGCAGAGGGGCTTGTAGTGTGGAGCGCCCTGTACGGTGGCAGCACCTCCTGGGCGGTGTAATGCCAGACTTTGAAGTCATCACAATATATATATTCTGACGTTATTTTTTTGTTGCCGCCAT
The DNA here is from genome assembly GCA_002156465.1 of Macrocentrus cingulum. Classification (NCBI taxonomy): domain Eukaryota; kingdom Metazoa; phylum Arthropoda; class Insecta; order Hymenoptera; family Braconidae; genus Macrocentrus; species Macrocentrus cingulum. The sequence continues at coordinate 5,888 of MVJL01006848.1, read as the reverse complement.
AAAACACAGCCATGTAGTTACGTTAACATTTATTTTATACAATTTTGAATTATGATTAACAGGTAAAGGTAATTTAGAGTCATTATTATAATACTTAGATTCAATAGTCATGTAGTTACGTTAACATTTATTTTATACAATTTTGAATTATGATTAACAGGTAAAGGTAATTTAGAGTCATTATTATAATACTTAGATTCAATAGCGAGAGACGCGAGACGAAACGAGACGAGAAAGATCGATAGTATTGAGGATTCGAGAGGCTTGATCGATAAGGTAGAGTTCCGATGGTACGATTTAGAGTGAGAGACGCGAGACGAAACGAGACGAGAAAGATCGATAGTATTGAGGATTCGAGAGGCTTGATCGATAAGGTAGAGTTCCGATGGTACGATTTAGAGTTTAGAGCGTTGTGGGACTACCGAGAAGGACAGAAGACCAGGGGAAGGACTTGGCTAGGCTTGATCGATAAGGTAGAGTTCCGATGGTACGATTTAGAGTTTAGAGCGTTGTGGGACTACCGAGAAGGACAGAAGACCAGGGGAAGGACTTGGCGCTCCATATGGTACGGCTCCGGGGAAGCACAGTTTTGGGTTTAGGTATTTTGCGTGGTGGATCCGGGTGCGCGATGGCCACGCGCAACCGGAATGACCGATAAGGTTTAAGTTTAGTTTTTGTGTTTCCTCATGGCTGGTTTAGGTATTTTGCGTGGTGGATCCGGGTGCGCGATGGCCACGCGCAACCGGAATGACCGATAAGGTTTAAGTTTAGTTTTTGTGTTTCCTCATGGCTCTGGCGGAGAAGTCGCTCGGGTGAGTTCGGCAAGAGTCGGATATAGAGTTGAGTTTTTGAGTCATCGTGAGAGTCTGAGGACAGTCAGTCAGAGTCCAGAGTCTGGACAGTCAGTCTCGGGCAGTCAGTATCGGAGTATCGAAGAGTCAGTTTTGGGGAGTCGTCGAGGAGAGTCGGAGCTGATCAGTCAGAGTCCAGAGTCTGGACAGTCAGTCTCGGGCAGTCAGTATCGGAGTATCGAAGAGTCAGTTTTGGGGAGTCGTCGAGGAGAGTCGGAGCTGAGATGTCATAGAGAACGGACGTCTAGAGTTGGTGCTCTGAGTGAGCAGTCGAGTTTTGGCTGAGTGTAAAGTGTGCAGGATCATCTGGGGAACTAGGGTACGTCCGCTGGTTGATCGGACGTCTAGAGTTGGTGCTCTGAGTGAGCAGTCGAGTTTTGGCTGAGTGTAAAGTGTGCAGGATCATCTGGGGAACTAGGGTACGTCCGCTGGTTGATTCCATGGAGGCCAAGGAACTGAGGAACTCGATGGAATGCAGCCCGATCGGCGGAAGAGAGGTTATCGTTGAGTCTTAAGGAGGTTGTTGCGGCAACTCCAAGTAAAGATATCCGACTGAAATTTACATATTTTCTGAACAACAATATTTGGAACCTGCATGCCAAATTTTAATGGATTTGACCGTCTAGTAACGCTAATACTATCGTTGAGTCTTAAGGAGGTTGTTGCGGCAACTCCAAGTAAAGATATCCGACTGAAATTTACATATTTTCTGAACAACAATATTTGGAACCTGCATGCCAAATTTTGATGGATTTGACCGTCTAGTAACGCTAATACTGAGCGTTGAAATACCTCAATTTCCACTATATAGATATACACCGCGTGAGAATTCTCAAAAATTCTGCTAATACTGAGCGTTGAAATACCTCAATTTCCACTATATAGATATACACCGCGTGAGAATTCTCAAAAATTCAGGCTTGAATATTTTCCAATCGGTACAGTGGATTAAGCCAACTATTAATGAAAAAATGTTCAGAATTTTATGTAGTTTTAGCAGCTAATTATTTGTTCCGATGTCTTGACTTTTGCATTCAACATGTAAATGGCCTATATTACATTTAATGAAAAAATGTTCAGAATTTTATGTAGTTTTAGCAGCTAATTATTTGTTCCGATGTCTTGACTTTTGCATTCAACATGTAAATGGCCTATATTACACTATAGATCGCGCAACAACCTCCTTAAGTCTCGTCAAGCAAGATTATTCCCAATTAGTTTGATTTTGGAGAGATTGAGTCATCTGTTACCGTTTAGAGTCTGATTATTAATGTTTTATTATCGTTACCGAATTTTGAGATACCGTTCAAATACCGCACTCTATAGAAAAGTATGTAATTTATCTGACTTTATTGTTGTTAGTATTTCGAGTATATTGGTTGATTCGTTGGTGATGATTTAGTTTAAATTATACTTGGCTTGGAGCCACGGAAAAATTACCACGACCCATCCCCGAACATCAGGGTACTGTCTAGCTTGTTGATTCGTTGGTGATGATTTAGTTTAAATTATACTTGGCTTGGAGCCACGGAAAAATTACCACGACCCATCCCCGAACATCAGGGTACTGTCTAGCTGGGAAATTCCGTAGCAGTTATTTATTCGCGGGGATTAGAGTTAAGTTTTTAGATTTAAGTTTTGGTTGAGGTTTTGGGAGTTTTGAGTTTTGTTGATGATAGACCGGTTTTGCTGGTTTCCGGTCAGATACATATTAGAGTTAAGTTTTTAGATTTAAGTTTTGGTTGAGGTTTTGGGAGTTTTGAGTTTTGTTGATGATAGACCGGTTTTGCTGGTTTCCGGTCAGATACAAAAAATTAGCTGTCGGAGATCCTCGGGGATAATATAACTGAACGAAGGTAGGGTAATAACGGTTAGGATGGAGGTTAGAAAAAAAAAATACCCTTACAATATATATTGTAAAGAATTTAGGCGGGAGTATATAAAAAGATGTATATAAAAAAAAATACCCTTACAATATATATTGTAAAGAATTTAGGCGGGAGTATATAAAAAGATGTATACTTTATAGCAAAAGTCGGAGCTAATCGAGGAACGTCTAACATTGACAACAGTGTTCAATCGACTCTGTTGTTTTCCTGTTTGAATGTATGACAACGCAACCGCGTTGCCATGCATCCAAACAGGCATCTGTTTTTATTCAAGGGCCAACTAGATTGCGCTCGATATGAGCGCAGTCGGTAATTCAAATCAGCTGATGAGGTGTAACCTATCAGCTGATTTTCACAACATTACCCTCTTCTTCAAAGAATTAGTCCCTAATGATCAACGAAAAGATCTGAAAGTTTCCTCAAAATTTAAATCCATTCGTCAAAGAATAGTACGCCATAAAATTCTAATTGTTAAAGAATTAGTCCCTAATGATCAACGAAAAGATCTGAAAGTTTCCTCAAAATTTAAATCCATTCGTCAAAGAATAGTACGCCATAAAATTCTAATTGTAATAATCGGAACACTTTCAAATCTCACCACGACTTTGATCCTATCTGGTGAAAAATAAACAACAAAAAAATTCTAGAGAAAAAGGCTCGTGGCCAGCAAAAATATCGGAACACTTTCAAATCTCACCACGACTTTGATCCTATCTGGTGAAAAATAAACAACAAAAAAATTCTAGAGAAAAAGGCTCGTGGCCAGCAAAAAAACTCTAGCACCAGATGAACATCACTAGAAGCTTGACTCTACGAGGGTATCTTAATTAAGGTCATTTTCATTTTCTTCTTTCTTGATTAAGAATTAGTCCCTAATGATCAACGAAAAGATCTGAAAGTTTCCTCAAAATTTAAATCCATTCGTCAAAGAATAGTACGCCATAAAATTCTAATTGTGATAATCGGAACACTTTCAAATCTCACCACGACTTTGATCCTATCTGGTGAAAAATAAACAACAAAAAAATTCTAGAGAAAAAGGCTCGTTGCCAGCAAAAAAACTCTAGCACCAGATGAACATCACTAGAAGCTTGACTCTACGAGGGTATCTTAATTAAGGTCATTTTCATTTTCTTCTTTCTTGATCCCAAATTGCCTCGCAATTCTCTTCTTTCTCTCCAACGATTTGGAACGGTGGTAGTCTCATTATCTTAATTAAGGTCATTTTCATTTTCTTCTTTCTTGATCCCAAATTGCCTCGCAATTCTCTTCTTTCTCTCCAACGATTTGGAACGGTGGTAGTCTCATAAAGAAGGAACCAGGATTCGGGACCAGGCAAAAAGAAACTTTCTAAAGGAACTTTCAAGGAATCTAAATTCCAACGATTTGGAACGGTGGTAGTCTCATAAAGAAGGAACCAGGATTCGGGACCAGGCAAAAAGAAACTTTCTAAAGGAACTTTCAAGGAATCTAAACAGACGAAAACTCAGGCAGAATCATTGTTATAAAATCAAAATCAATTGAAACAAACGTATTCTTTCTTTTAAAATAAAATCTATACGGTCAAGTTCTAAACAGACGAAAACTCAGGCAGAATCATTGTTATAAAATCAAAATCAATTGAAACAAACGTATTCTTTCTTTTAAAATAAAATCTATACGGTCAAGGTTCATAAAAAAAAAAGTTCAAGACCCAACGGCAAAACTACGTGGGGAGAGCATGGCTCTATTTCAAAACATCTCTCCACACCTTTCATAAAAAAAAAAGTTCAAGACCCAACGGCAAAACTACGTGGGGAGAGCATGGCTCTATTTCAAAACATCTCTCCACACCGAGAAGAACCAACAGTCTAACCAGAACTCCCAAATTTCTAGCTCCAAATGTTGTCACCTTGACAAGAAAACATGGGTACTTTACTCAAAAACTGTGAAGAGTTAAAACATTTACAGTCTAACCAGAACTCCCAAATTTCTAGCTCCAAATGTTGTCACCTTGACAAGAAAACATGGGTACTTTACTCAAAAACTGTGAAGAGTTAAAACATTTTAAAAGATGGAAAGTCTGAACATCCTTATGACTGAGACTACTCTTTGACGGCAGAGCGCTAATTTGTTCAAAAACTGTGAAGAGTTAAAACATTTTAAAAGATGGAAAGTCTGAACATCCTTATGACTGAGACTACTCTTTGACGGCAGAGCGCTAATTTGTCGCACTCAAACCAGACCCTGCGTGCAATGAGCAGACACACGTGCACATGAACTGCTCCCAGCTTTTGAGACTACTCTTTGACGGCAGAGCGCTAATTTGTCGCACTCAAACCAGACCCTGCGTGCAATGAGCAGACACACGTGCACATGAACTGCTCCCAGCTTTTCTGGAACCAGGTCACCTCGCCGAAAACCTAATGAATACTCCTCCAAATCTCGATGTGGCCAGCAACGAGAGATGGGCTAACGCCAGCGCTAGCGTATCTAAGCCTCAAACGAGTGAGTACCAACAGCATTAATGAATACTCCTCCAAATCTCGATGTGGCCAGCAACGAGAGATGGGCTAACGCCAGCGCTAGCGTATCTAAGCCTCAAACGAGTGAGTACCAACAGCAACTCCACGGGAACTCTTAACAGAACAAACGTTTCAGCATCTTAGCTGATCCGCCTGGGCATACAATGTATCTAAGCCTCAAACGAGTGAGTACCAACAGCAACTCCACGGGAACTCTTAACAGAACAAACGTTTCAGCATCTTAGCTGATCCGCCTGGGCATACAACGAGAGTTCAAAGTCCACAGCTTGGAAGTCACCAGCCTAAAATTTCTGACACTACTCAGAAATTCCAAGAGTAACACAGTCACATCCGCCTGGGCATACAACGAGAGTTCAAAGTCCACAGCTTGGAAGTCACCAGCCTAAAATTTCTGACACTACTCAGAAATTCCAAGAGTAACACAGTCACAACCCTATCCAAACTACTCTTTAAACGGAGCTAACATGTTTACATGAACAAAACCTTTAAACAACCGTAACCAAACATCTGAATCCGTAAGACATCAAGGAATTCTGAAATCTCAAAAATTCCGGACACAGTTTCTTAATATTATCAACCACTCTGTTGCTTAACACCCTTTTAAAAATATTATCAACTAGGGT